>JAVQJF010065447.1:0-38748 GCA_036023855.1 Gadopsis marmoratus | reverse complement strand
TTTGCATCTCTATGTGGAACGGTGCTGCTGTGTGTTCTCTTTTCTCCTGCACTCCCCCCATGTTTCTACCTGTTAAAGTGAGATTTTCCTTGCCACTGTCGCCTAGTGCTGCTCATGGTGGGAATTGTTGTTAATTGAGTCGGTCTAGACCTGCTCTATATGAAAGTGCCCTGAGATATAATTGAATATACACATGTGCAGCTTTGAGGTACTGTATTGCTCCTTCTTGAGGAAACCCTTAGAGCTGTAACACTGTGAACGAGCCTTTAGCCCTTAGAGTCATGCAGATATTATAAAAAGAAGAATGCAACATCACCGTTAGGGTTTGTCTGCTTTGCTCCAGTTTCTCTCGTGTCAGGAGAACTGGTTGTGGCGAGCATGTATTTATTAATTCATTCATTCATTCACCGCGCATCAATTGACTGCCCAGTGAGTCAGAACAAGACAATTCCCGTTTAATACTGAGCCACTTAGAGGACATGAGTGAGCTGATATAGACAATTCATAACAAATCTAGAAATACAACATCTCTGACATGAGGACTTAATAGAAATGGACTAAATTAGTTTTACATGTAATATTGCTGCATGGCTTCATCGACCATATGGTGCGTATAGGCGAAGTCATTCATCACTGTCAATAACCTTGCAGGCTTTTCTTTTGTGTCTGTATTTGAAGCTCACATTGCCGTCACAAATCAATTACAAGTGATATGAGGCTGAACGCATGTTGTATGGCTTAAACACTGTACTTATCTCTCCAGCCGTATGACAGGATATCAGTCAAAGATTCATGGCACACCGCGTTTCTTTGGGACACTAACTCTGCAGGTGCATGGAGATGGACTTCATGTTCACTGGGCTGCACTGCCGCTCACTCACTGGGTTATAACTGTGTTTCCTGGGACCCAGAAGCCATCAAACCCCCACCTGTCTGCCGGCTGAGTGAGAAAACCCTTTTAGACTGGACCTCAGGCTGTCAGTGTGGATTATACAGCCAGCGTGTCTGATAGGCATGGAACAGGCCCCCACCCACCTTCTAAAGCCTGGTTAATGGTTCCTCGCCCAGACCTGGTGTCTGACTCTTTCCCCTGCCAGCCAGAAAACATCCACACTGATCCACCGCAGCCTCTCATCTGTACAAATCTGCACAAAGGATTACTTATAAGATACAAATACTGCTATTATTGCATTTTATTTAAATACATGCCAAGGGGGTCCAAAGATAACTTCTACTCCATCTGGAACACAGTGATGTCTTATCTCAACAAACTAAAATCCCTCCCTGATAATCCATTTAGTTCAGGCAGATTTCTGAAGCTGTACTTACATTAGCTGATCAAAACGAGCTATACAGCATGTTTTATTAAGGCGCCACTCTTCTATCCACTCTTTATAAAGGTTCATGTTGTGAATTTTAAGGATTTGGAATATTATAAAATGCATAATGCAAATAATGTTCAGAGCTAAATCAAAGTCACTTCCAGACTGTCTACAAAAGTATGAGCTGAGACGTATTTGTTTACAGTAGACAAAGCGAAAAAGGGGATTTAAAGATTAATTATGGAACAATGCTAATATGAACATAAAAATGTGTCATTCACTTTTGATTTTCAAAAGAATGGTTTATAAAGCTATTCCTGATGGTTACAAGTGTGAATTATCTTTTATATCTGCAGGGCATCTTAAGCCAATAAGAACATAGGTTAGTCATATATAAACATTTTGCTACTTACGACTTCGTTCGTGCTTCACCATCAGTGTCTCGTTCATCAGCTGCTTAGCAACCCACTAACTAATATCGTCTGTTCATGCAGGTGTCCAGTGAAGCCATTAAAACCTGAAACTCTTGCTAATGCCACAGCTCCCTCCGCCACCCCAGCCTCCTCCTTGTGTGCTACGTTCTTGTTATTGTTGATTTAACTAAGATCTTATGCACATGTATGGCGATGGTGATACATCGATGTAAAACAAAGTTCATGAATCAGGTGAGGTCGCGGGGCTGCTGATGTCACCACTCGCACATAGCGTAGCACATGAGACAGACAGTCTCATTTAAAAGCAGAATGTGAGCAATAAATAAGTTTGGTGTGACTTCTGGTGCATCTGGATGTTGGTGAATTATGGCTGTGAGCTGTTAGCAGTGATCTGAGAGAGGCGATCTTGACGGTTTCATCTCGGGGTCAGCACACTCAGTGGAGCCCCGTAAACCCTCCTTCCCACATGCCGGGAGTTTAATGACAGAGGTGGGAGAGGCAGGAGCCATGCCTGGACACCATCCAGAATGACATCCCTCTCTCGGGGTTGTAAAGAAAGGTCTGTCTATGAACTGTCCACGATTTTACTGCACGCCAGTGTGCGGGTGTTACGATACTTCACCCTCATGACATCTGTGAGAGCGAACCACTTGATTTGGCGTTGCCGTCGGTGAAGCGTGAGATCAACACTGTCAGGGATCTTTGTGTGCGTCTGTGTGTTTGTTGTTGAAACCGTAGGTGACGGTTAGCGTGCAGGGTGTTTATTTCATCGACGCTGAGGGTATCCCGCCGCAAAGCATGCATGTTTATGGAACGAGGACAGAGGTAGCATTTAAAGCACTGACAGAGCAAATTGCCCAACAGTCTCATTTGCAGACATACATGCACAAAGAGAGACACTTGGACACGTACACTGTTGCTGTTCCTTGTTAGTATTCTGTATCTCGCAGTTATCTCAGCTCTGTTAAATGGGAATAGAACAAAGTTGAAAGAAACAACTGGCCTGGGACAATTTAATCAATGTTTATAAATGTAGACAAATCTCTCCCAGAGCTCAAGACTGATATGATTTACAGCCTGTGAAAGCTCCACTGACAATAAACTGGAGATCCACTTTGTTGACTTGTGGAATGAAGCGTTTGTTTTTTACCTAAATTAAACAGTAATGCCAACGATTACAAACCAAAAATAGTGCAAACATTCTGGAAAATCACAGTGGGTACTGTAAAATTCTCATTCATGTTGTTTTTTTGCATCTTTTCTGGCCGTCTATCTATTAGTCGACATGCATGCATTAAACAAATACTTTCTGGCATTAATGGAGACGTTATTGATCTTGTGCAGGGAGAGACTCGCTCTTCTCTTGCTTATGTCAAAGGTCAGGGGCCACAGAACAGCAGCCACAGAGCTGGTTGAGATTCAGTCACTTTTGTTTAATGGATGGATGTGTCAGTGTGGCCTGCAGATTCACTTAGAGATTAGTTTGGGTCATCCATAAACGTTGATGAAGGGTATGTAACAGGAGCCCTTTGGGTGTCCCCTACTCCCCCTGGAGCCCAGAGGGAGGTAAAGTATGGGGGAAATGTATGCCTTTATCCACGTGGCATAAACATTTAATTCCAGGCACTCAAGTGGGTGATTTGGGGTTAAACTAATTCAATAAATATGGGCTAATACATTATTAAAAAAATGCAACAATATGTATTGGCAGGGTGTCCTACCGCCCAAAGCAAGAAGAAGTCTAATTTCATTATTAAACAGACAAATGGAGATTCAACCTTATTTACCAAGTGACAGATATAACATTGTGTTTTGTTAAAAGAAAATCATTAAGTGTTTTTCTAATGTTTCTAATAATTTGAACTTCCCTCACACTGTACGCACACATCACATCATATTAAGAAGCCAGACACAACTTCGTATAGCTTTAGGGATTAAACAGCCTGCTGAAGAAGAGTTAGTCCAAGAGTTAGTACATCCTGCCAGTGGTTTCAAATTATTCTCCTGATCTACAGGCGGCGGCAAAACCAAACAATCCAGTGGCAAAGGCAGGGAAGAAGAAGACTGCTAGGAAGTAAAGATGGATGTAAAGAACACAGGTTTCAAAACAGGCATCTTTAATTTGTATTAAAGTCATTGGATTTTAGCTCACCGTGTGTCTGTAAAACGTACGTGTCATCATCATGATTGGATTTGCACGCTGTTCATTCAGCTGAAGATTGGGTTTTCTAACCATTAGGCCTCTTTGACTCTTTACAGATGTCTTCATACTGGCTATGATTTGATATTTTTCTTCCAACATTAGAAACATGCGTCTGAATATGATCGGAACAGGTGTTTTTCTGCACAAAGGCAGTCTTGACCGACGTCTGGTTTTCTCACCAGACCTTTGGGACCGTTTTATTTTAAGTTCTTGGGACGGTTCCATGTGCATGTTCAGTCCATTAACACCTCCTCCACCACCATCACCATCCCCTGTCCCATAACTCCCAGTTAAGAGACAGCCTCGACCTGCTGTCAGGGTGGAAACTTACCTGAGAATGTCACTTTCCAAAGAACACGCTTTACAGAGTGAACATTTATAGACTGTCACATGGTAGAGGTCGGCTTTTCACTGCGGTCATAGTAACTAAGACCCTCTAAACTGTGTAACATGTATTAGTCCCAGATGATCAAGAGGAACGATGGATTATTCATCCCATAGGCTTTCTTAAACTGAAGTACAAAAACTCTCCAATAAGTTCTCCAGGCTTACAGTGATGTATAAAATATTTTGTACAGCGCAGAATGATGTTGCATATCGTACTCAGGATATCCACCACCCTAATGCATAACTGATGAAGTTAAACTGTGAAATATTATTGAAGTTTTATCTTTAGTCTCTGCCCAACACAGTAATGTCATTGTTCAAAATGGGATTATTTGTATTTTCGAATTAGAATGTTACATTTCCTAAAGCGTTTAGGATTCAAATTAGATGCAGAGACTCAACCCTGCATGTGTGAAATGGTTGAGATGGAGACGTTCATTCAACACTAATAAAAGGTAGATTCCAGACTGCGTTCATCGTGTACAAACACGTAAATACAATTGTACAACATCATTCAGGATTTCAGTGGAATCAACTAATCTTTTCTGTTTAACATGATGAAAATATGTTTTTATAAATTTTGAGTTACAACTTAAAATTTCCACTTCAGAACACAAATAATGAGTCCTTCTAATTTGAAGTCTTTTAACTTGAAATTATAATTTTAAAGTCATCAAATGAAGTTCCTTAAGAAACATGATCAGCATGTTAACTGACTTCCCAGCATGCATTGTTGAGACCCAGAGACCTCTCGCCTTTGTAGTTTGGGGTAAACAATGTTAACAATAGATTTCTTTCCACCAGCCTTCACTTTTTTGCACACTTTATTATGTTATCTTAATTGTGTTATACATTTAACTTAAGGTTGATTGAATTTACTTATTTGGCTAAAAAACTAAACACAGTAATCCATTCGACAGAAAACAAAAAATGTAATCTGCTATTTACAAAAGTGTTCATTAGGTTCTTTGCAGAGGCACCTTTAGCTGCAATTCCAGATCTTCTTAGTCTCTGTAAGCTTTGTGCACCTGGATTTGTGCAGTGTAGCCGAGTCAGATTGGATTTGGAGTGTCTGTGAACTGCCATCAGGTCTGAATACTTTCTTAAGCCACTGTAAACTTGACTGACTTCTATTAAGGGCCTCTCTGGAAAGATGACAGATTTTCAGGACAGATGAAAGTGGGTATAAAAAAAATACTGCAATATAAAACAGCCCATAGTGATTTCATCGTTAAAATGCTAATAAGCATGCTGTCATTGGATAAATAAGGAAAAACATCAACTAAATATACACAAGAAATGATTAAAAAGGTATTCAGAACACTGTATACATGACAATAAAAGTAAAAAAAAGCACTAATTTAATGTAAAAGCTTTTCCCTGAGTACAATAGCCATGATGGGATTCACAGACCATTGTTAGTCTGTACAGAGCACTTATATCTTTAGACATCTTAAACTTCAAGGGGCTCTGTCTTGGCTGAAATAACTGCTGTCATTAAGACAGAGAGGCTCCTTCAGTGTATCCCTGAGTATAATAAGAAACAGAGGATGGATCTCCAGGAGTACATTTCTGTGTGTACACGCGATTCATCACACACGCATAAAAAAACAACACACACGAAAAGTACACACCAGCATTCATCTTCTCCTCAAATGGAGACGTTATAACAAAGAGAGTAGCACAGTCACCGCAGGGATTTGAGGCATTTGGACAGATAAAAGTGGGTTATACACATTACAACGTGTTCACCTCTTGTGTGCAGCCTTAAGTCCCCGAGCACACTCTGTTGTTGGTGTGTGTGTTGCGTATACATGAGGCCGTCACACTGTTGCAGGTTTTCCGGTGCCGCTGCTGAAAACACGCTTCTTTCAAGATGGAGCAAAACCTAATTGGGTGTGACTACATAGGAGGGAAATTGAGATAGATTGGGATGAGGATCAATATCAGTAAGTGACCCGCTGGATGGATGAACCCGCATTGCCTCTCTCTTCTTCTCTCTCTGCCTCCAGCTCTCATTTTCACCACAACATCATGGACCTACTACTGGGTGTCTGTATAGGCTCATTAGTGGCTGATGGGGAGGAAGGGTTGGGGGGGGCTGAGACCATTACAGGAACCACCTGCCCTTTACCCATCACATCACTCTGCCCCCTGGCTCTCACCCATCAAACACACTCTATACCAACCTCAATACCATCCACTTAAAAGCCCTCTCACTCTCTATATCAGAAATCCACTTTTATAAGATTAAAGCGATGGAGGCGGACCAGACACCAGCAAAGAGGAGATAGATGATGGGGGATTGAGGGGGAGGATGTGCTGTTGAGGCTTGGTTGAGTTCAGAGGAAGGGGAGAAGGCGACTGAAACGACACAGTCCGATCAGTCTTGAGCAAAAAAAAACAAAAAAAACCCCAAAACAAAAGGAGAGTGGTGAGTAACACAGTGGCCTTCGTAGGCAGCCCTGTCTACAATGAGTGTGTGGGTGTTGGCAGAGAGGAGGAATGGTGGAGAAAACAAGACAGACAGAGGGGTGATTCAGCAGCTGTAAATGAAATCTTTATGAGGGCCATGATGTGCCGTGGAGGCTCCTAAAGACGTGTGATGTCCGTCCACGATTTCATACGAAGAGCGATGAAACCGCCGGAGGGCTCCTCGGGCTCTGGGGAGAATGTTGAGAC
The DNA here is from genome assembly GCA_036023855.1 of Gadopsis marmoratus. Lineage (NCBI taxonomy): Eukaryota > Metazoa > Chordata > Actinopteri > Centrarchiformes > Percichthyidae > Gadopsis > Gadopsis marmoratus. Next base: position 31,720 of record JAVQJF010065447.1, on the reverse strand, counting down.
CCGATGTGTGTTATGCAATACCTCAGTGTTACAAACTGGACGTTGGTTGAAGCATATGGTCCACACATGGTTGAGCTGACCATGAAGTGAAACATCCAACACTAGTAAACAACAAACATCCCAGGGCTATTTATACAGTATATACTGTATATAGACATGTGATACCAAAAAGAAGAGACTGTAAATCTTTGTTTTATTTAAACAAATCCAATCTGTGCACAGATCCAAAATCCAAATCCAGTCCTGCGTGAATCCAGTCCTGCACTGCTGGCTCAAACTAACGGCGACGATTGCGCAGCGATGCATTATTCATATCTAATATAAATTGAGAAAATTCACTGTGACAGCTTTGCTCAAAGACAACAGAAAGCCAGTACGTGAGTGTAACATCATACGGTCCAACGCCAGGTGAAGGGTTAAGTAAGGTGAGATAAAATCAACATGTTTCTGCCATTTTTTTTATTCCCACCAGGCTGAACTGAGCATTTTACGGCACCGACCTTCTCGTCGTCGGCACAGTCTCCCACAGTCCAGCTCCGGAGAGCAAGCGAGAGAGAAAACAGCTCATTTTCCAGCCATTTCCTCATGGGAAAGGATCTATGCCATCTCAGTATTGTCCTTAATCCCCAACAAGAACACTGTTTAGATGTGAACGCAGATGTGGTTTTACTAACTAATGGGTAGCACACACAGACTAACCCGCAATACACTGAGATGCGCAGTAAATATACAAAGCCTTTAGTGTCTCATCCTTAAACACTATCAGTTCTTCAGCATCTGAGTGGGTTTAAGATGTTAGGAGAGGTGATTCAGAACAGCTGCAGCTGTTTCACAAGCCTCTTTAAAGACGACCGGGATCCTCTGTGGTTAAGTAACGGATGCTACTCAGAAGCAGTGAGCTATGGACATGTACTGTATTTTACATTTTGCAGATCCATGTGTAAATTAAATTTATACATAAAGAAACATGCATTTGTGTTAATAAATTGCAAATGTCTTCAATTACTTTGCACTTCCTCACTGTTCACACTGACTGTATGTTGTGCTTGAGTTGTGCTTGTGTTTTTAATGAAACTATTATTTGCTGTTTTTGCTCTATTCCCATTTTGCTGCATCCACTTAGAATATGTGTAACACATGCTGTAAAACTGCGCTTTGGCATGAGAACTATTTGACTTTTGAAACTTTTCAAAGGTTTTAAAGGGTTAAAAAGCCTGACTCCATGACCCAGGAATCATTTGTCACACACCTAAAGCGTTCATTCCAAACTAATTTAAGCTGTTTTTCACCGCAAAGCCCCAACTTCTAACCATCTCTGCACTTCAGTCTCAGACAAAAAGGCATCATTCTCACAGCTGAATCACGAGGCATCACATTCACATCCACCCAATTCATCATCTTTATGTTGTACATTTACGAAATTACTTCAACTGTGTAATTATACACATGCGCAAGAACGTACCAAGGCCTTTCTTGTTATTGGCCACAGGGATGCAGCTGCGGGTCTCTGCACAGAGAACATGTTTTGTTGTGTTGTCCTCGATATGGTTTGTAGTCCATAAGAACCATAACTGATCTTAAACATTAATTGGATAAAACAGTAAATGTGTGGGGCTGGCAGAGTTGTAAGGAAGATGGTGAGCTCTTTTCTATTGTAGCCCAAGTAATTTAGACTGATGAGTCTAATTTAGGTGGAAAATTACACCCTTCCAAGTGCACAGCAGCTACTACTGACATAAAGACGTCAGCTGATCGGGGTCTTGTGCTCGTGTCCTTTCACCCTCGACCACAGGACCACAGGCGGGGGAGGTGAGAGGCAACAATAACAACACGAGAGCCCAGAGATAAAGCAGCCTGATTTTCGCGGCTGCCCAGGTTGGCTGTGATGGACAGCGCCAAGGTGCAGGCAGTGCCAGCGCCACACTGTGATGAATGGGTCCTGCGGTGCGTCGTGACTCACTCCGCCTCGGGCGGGCACTGTGCCCACCCCCACTCCTCCACTCTTGGGTGCTTTTCCTCTCGTTCCTCCTCTCCTGCAGCAGATGAGTCAGAGAGGCTGTTACAGCACGGAGATGGCTGAGTAAGGACAGGGAATTAATAAAAGAAAAGGATGAGAAGCCTGCCATTAGGGACCCTCCCAGGCAGCTAGGAAGGCACACTTGATTTAATTTAGGATTTTTAATCTAAGAGGGGGAACTATGTTTTCTATCTCTTTTTCTCCTCTTGGCAGGCGGCGTTTGAGCTTTCCAGGGAGTTCTAATTGTTTTAAGCGCTTCCTGGGCAGGTGTCAGCCGTGACGGCCTCGCTTTGGAGGAGAATGGAAGGGCAGTGGGCGCAGGCTTGTCTTCTCTGCTCAGGAGAATGAGCTGAATGTGTGTCAGAAAGTGTTATAAACCATGTGAGATGTGAAACATGGGGGGCGGGGGACTGTAATGTCTAACACCTGACAACTATTCAAAACAGACCAGCATCAGCCGGTCTGTTATAGTCTCGGCTCTCCACGTCCACTCAGCTCACACACACACACACACGCACATCAAAGAGTGTTACCAGGTTGGGGTTTACTTTCTGACCTTCATCTTCATCGTATCCGTCATTACAGAACAGGTGTTGGATGGCGAGCTGCGGAGGCTGTGGGGTCGCGATGAGGAATTTCTCATTTTGCCGGTGTTGACTGAATGACGGAGCTGTCCTCTCTCTGACATACTGAGGGTCTGCCAGAAAAGGGAGGTAGGGCAGTGCAAGTTATTCGAATGATATCAGTGTTGTTACTGGGGATATCTGTCAGTGGCAGAAGAAGAATCCACATGTGATTATATTCATATCCACCAGCCATCACAACCATTTTACAAGAGGTAAACAAAATTACATAAATTTAAAGGATAAAGGATAAAGGACCGCCACAGACACTGTGACCAGGGTGGGTCATATTAGGTTGCATGCCAATCAGCAGTTTCTTTAATCCTCATATATACAATGATTCATCAGTTTATTAGGTACAGCTGCACAGTCTAATACAGTCCAGAGCATTATTGAAAGATGGTTCTGGTGTTTTGTCCTCCCACATTTACAGGAAGTACGTGAGGGGGGAAAGAACACATTTCATTGCAGGGCTGTTTTATTGGATAGCATTACATTGTTATGGTAAGAAAGTCAACTAAACATTGTCATGTCATGTTGGTTAGTTTCAACTTGTAGTTTCATAGTAATCAAGTATAAGTTATCAAGTCTTGTTATTCTAAGCTCATATCCCATTTCTTAACTCTCATCTATTTCATTCTAATATCTCGTTATGTGCCGTATATCATCTCGAAATGTGTTATCTATGACATGTCTCATATCTTCCAACATATCGCGTCTATCATATCTCCTTTCAGATCGCTCATTATCTCTATAACTCATCACAAATCTCACGTCACATCTTAAACATCACGATTTCTAATGTATCATCTTTTATATCTCACCTGTCATGTCTTATATGCCACATCTCATCTCTCATACCATTATTCTGACATTTAAGCTCATATCTGATCTTTCATCTCATGTCTCATGTCATCCAACATAAATCATATTTCATCTCTAATGTCTCATATCTCATTTATCTTCTCACATGAATTCCCTGGATTTCATATCTTATCTCTCATATCTCATTTCTCAAATCTTATCACTCTTGGCTCATCTCATATCTCATCTCTCTATCATATCTCGTCTATCTACCTGATTGATCATGTATCATTTGATATTTTAGATCTCATGTCTGATCTTAGAAAGAGTCACATATGTCACATCTATCAAACGTCTCATCTCTCATGTCTCATCACATAATCTCAACTCTCACTGTATGATTCAAAAACACAGAATTCCTTAATCATTCGATAATGTCCCACTTATGACTTCTTTAAATAAATTGTTCATTCATAATAATCCAACAGTCTTAACAGCCCTGTAATTCCCTCACTTTCACCCTCCAGCTCAGGCAGCCACCTTGAAAACGGCGGAAGGTCTCACTGAAGTTGACAGCCAGACATGGATACATGTTACATTTCTCCTTTACAAGAATCCAGGCACAACTCACTTAAGGTAAAGCTGCAGTAATGAGCAATCCATTACATTTGGTCAGCTCATTAGAGTAGAGCTAACTCCGACGTGGACCTGAGCTTTCATCTGGCTGTATGTTTAGAGTGTAGTCAGTGTCTGGGGAGTTGGAGTGTTACTGCATGGTGAGCAGCAGTGGTAATTGAGTGTGTGTTTGTGCGGTGTGTGTTCTTGCGCACATGTGCACAACTGATGGAGGGAATTACTCTGTGTAAAAAAAAAAAAAGCGAGATGACAAAGTGTGCCTCTCTTTGAGTGTTTATTTTCCAAGATGTTTGATCCATCATGTCCAATTGAAACCTGCAAACCAACACCCCTCCATCCCCCAGCACATAGAAAAATAAACTTTGAAAAACTAGAAACTCTTTCCACTTCCTTCAGGGACGTTACGTTCTCCACTGACCCATGTCAGAGCGGGCTGGGCTCGAGTCGAACCTCTTTCTCCCTTCACAGCGGCATCAGGTCTTCGTGCCCTAAATCACAACCCATGCCCCTGACAGCGTGCGATGGTGCTGAAAACATCTTTCCCAGCTTGTGATTGTGACGGATTAGCCAGCGCATAAATCATACTGCAAAAGAAAGAAAGTTCTCTGGGAATACAACACTGACGCAAGACAAATGTGTAGGTAGAAAAGAGCGTGTGTGTGTGCTCCACTGGCTGAATCGAAACCCCTGATGAAATTATCCCGTTTTTCAATTTAAGAAATCACACACTCGCCATAAATCACCTCCGAAGACTTAACCCAATCTCTAAAATGACCACCTCCCCGAACACTTTATGCAGCTGGGTAATTCCTGATGCTCACAATAATCATGAAAATGAGATATACATCCAGGGCAAAGGGCTGCATTACATCATCATAGTCGTGCAGGGATTAATTGGCTGTTTGGCCTTTTTCCATAAATACAGCTGGAACCACAGTGAAAGACCTACACTGTTGTATCACATGTATTCAATATTAGAGCCCCATTTAACACTTAAGAGAACTGTTGCAGAGTTACTGAAACCTACTAAATAACACTAATAGGTTGCAAATCATCTTGCAAGTGTGAGAATGTGATTGAGACTAACCAATCATTCACAAACTGGGACTGTTTCCTGTTAGTCCAGTGGTTGTGTTAAAGTTCGTATGTAAGAGATGGAGAGATGAAGGGATACATTGTGTGTGTGTGTGTGTGTGTGTGTGTGTTGCTCATGCTTGCAAGCATTCCTGGAGATATTATTGAAACTGTAGTGAGACCATCATGAGAGTGAGTGGGAGCAGCAGGGGTGCCGATTGGCTAAACCGATGCAGTGAATTGGAGCAGGCTGTTTCTTTAGGGATCAATTCATTCCCCCCTAGTCCCCGACCGGAGTATGAAACACATGGAAGCAATAAAAACCTGAGAATCATACGGTGCTGCTGAACAAAATACATGGGCTGCATGCAGGGAGACACACAGAAAAGAGAGATCTCAGGGAAGGGCAAAGAAGTCCTTTACGGTACGTTCAAAATGGTAGGATTGTGTTACACTGACATCTCACAGCAACAATTGAGTCTATTCTCCGTATCTACCAAGGGAAATAAGATGAAGGGGTTTGTGTGGGGTCAGGGAATGCATGACAGCTTCCATTAGGTCAGCCAATAATGCTTCACCTTTTAAAAAGAATCAGCCAATGAAATGTTAGACTGAATTTATGAGAATAAAAGAAAAAAAAGAATCTAAGTAGCCGATTAAAGGGTGCCATAATAAAACTAAAAGTAACCGCAATGTACTCCAAGCATTATATTGGATTTTGCAAGCAAAACACATAGCCAATAAAAAATCTGTAGTGGGAATTCTGCATATCACTTCACAGAAAAGCTGCCATGCATTTTCCCTTTCGCCAGTTACCCTTACAACCGTGGCAGAATGTATAAATATAAAAGCCTTTCACTGGTCCATATGGCAAACAGTTCAACCTAAGTGTGTTTGCAGAGTCTAATCAGGCTGATGTATAGTTTATCTTACCCTGCTTACACAGAGCCTGCTTTTGTCACAAATAGTGTCCTAATGGTGTCGGCGCAAAAGCAGAGAGACATAAAGTTTATTTTACAGGGCGATGTCTGTACCACCCGTCTGACAAGACAGAGGCATCCATCAAATTTACCTCCCATGCTCATTTGTGACAATGGGCTCGGCTTCTCTGGAATCACATTCACGTGTGGAGCAGCAGAAGGTGTAGATCGGAGTGGAGCTCACTTTATCCATGACTGATGTAAATCTGCTCCCTGGTGTCGGAGGGAGCTACTGGTCCCGGATGACAGCTGGTAGTTAACACGAGTATCGTCTCTCAAACGCTGAGCTCAGATCAAACGCAGTGGCGGTGAACGGGAAGCGCCTCCCTGCCATGACTTCGTATTATATAGCCAACAAAACGGACCACATTTAACCTCAGTGCTGAGAGCTTTAAAGAAACAATGGCCTGGGGGTCACAGAGAGCCCAACCATCGTTTTTACATTGCAATGATGCTAAAAAAAAGAAAAAGAAAAAAAAGACTTCCTGTACCAATGCTGAAAGATGATTTTATAAAAAACACACACCTTTAGTAGCATCCAGCCATGAAAACACTATTGTTTTGAATTATTTGAGATCCTTCCGCCAACCTCACAATACAATGGAGGTGAATGGAATACTGTTTTACATTTTACGATACACTCAAAAGCAACTTGCCATAAACAGTGACCGAGATAATCCAGAGACATCACTATCAATGGCATTAAGTGGGCTTAAGAGACGCCAATAGTATATTTCCAGTTTTGTAACTGGACACACACTCGCCCTCTGGGGTGGCGGCAGAAATCTCAGAGATTGATATCTTTGAAAACTGGGGGGGAGGACCAAAACTATCTGCTTGGAAAATATATTTTTCTTTAAATTTGGGTGACGTGATCCTTTAAGGACCTTTCTATACTTGCCTACTATGACATTGTACCATATTATGGATATTTTGTTTGGGTTCACATCAAACCTGATGGGTGCTGTCTCCATGGATGTGATGGTTATGATGAAGGGCTCTCTGTGGAGAATCGGGGAAGGTAAAAAAAAAAATGTGTATTCTTTCCCATCTTTGAAACTTGTGCCTGGTTTTCAAACTTGCAGGATGAATGTACATGTGTATTATTTGTACGACGAAGAAAGAGAGAATGTACAGTAAGCTCAATGAGACAATTTCATGACTCTCTGGGAAACCGAGGGCAGCAGTGGAGTGAGGATGATAAGTTGGTCCGTGCTTTAATCCATTGCCCAGCTGCAGGTTGGTTGCTATTGCAGCAGCAGATCTCGATCGATGGCAGCACCCTGGATTGGATTACAAATCGAGTTTAGCGGGGCTGCTTTTCCCCTCTTTATTTCTGCAGTGTCCCCCAGTGAGACTCCACTGCAGGCTATTTACGGTGCCCTCTTCCTGGGTAAGTTAATAACGTGATCCCAGCCTGGACGCAGCTCGACACACAGACCCGCCCTGAGTCATTTGGGTTGGAATTGCTCCGACACACCCAATCAATCATGAAGTGGGAAGGGGTCATCCCCAGAGCAGCCCCACCCCTGCACCTCGTGGCCTCTCACACCGGTCAATACCAGGCATTATTCTGATCATAATTGCATTAGATTTTTCACAGTGTGCAGCGAAATGCCGCCCCTCCCTTGGAGCCACTTACTGGCAAGAGCTTTAATATGGTATTGTTGATTCATGTATTTGGCTAAATTGCCTTATTGACCATGCTCATTGACTTTTCATTAATGGATTCAGTCTGTTGCACTTATGGTCAAACACACTGACTCTCCACCATCAAAACATCTAGTGATTATGGAAATGAGGGATGTAGTGACCCTGAGGGAGCTTTGAACAAAGCCGAAGTTCAATAAGACTCACCAACTAAGCCTGCAGGTGACCCAGCACAAGCTGCTCCAGGATCTGGAGTAAACAAACCATACATCAACGTCACTACATGAACACACACACACGTGTTTTGTGGTGCGTCTCCATTGTCTTCTGGCAGTGGTATTTGGAGACAATCAGTCTTAGTCTTACTGTTAGTGTAACATGCTGTAGCTTGCACAGATTTGAAGCTCAGAATGTGGTGATGTTGGCAAAGGATGTTTACTGTCATACTGCCAGGAATGTTGGGTGTAATAATGAAGTCAGTTCAGCCTGGTCTGAATCTTTTTTTTTTCCAAACCTGTTCTCATAACTGGATGGTTGTAGGTTTGGCTAATAGCTATGTGATGTGTATTTAGGTTATGCCTGGGTGAGGAGCCCTCACTGGGGGGGCTACATTCTGCAGCTGTTTATGGGCTCCACCGCAGGAGTCTAATGAGGGAGATGCAGTCATGGTAATTGCACTAAAGGATGTGTTTCCCCACCCTCAGAGTGAAAGGTATAGAGAGAAGGAGCAGCAGTGGGAGCAGAGGTCAGGCATGAGTTGGTGGTGTTTGGCAGACAAGTGCGAAAAATGTCAGTCGAAGCAGCCAATTTAACAACCGTTCTTCACAAAGCCTAAACCGCAGCCGACCCACGGGCTGCATGAGTTAACCCAGTTGCACCCTTTCCTTCCTTTTCTCTGCCAACGCCCACGCTGCCTCCAGCCGGGCCTGGAAATCACATGACAAGACAGGGCCCTCTCTCCCTGAGAGGATGTCTGGGGGCTGAAACCACACGAGCCCGCCACAGAGTGGTGGTGAGCGCCACTCTGATCACAAACACAAAGTGATGAAAAGGCACTACGACAGCGTGAGAGAGGGGGGAGAGATACTGCATGAAGAGGTCGGTTTGTCCGAGAAATCTGGACTGCGGCTTCTCTGTGTGCGAAACAAAACAGGGGATTTTCACTGTGATGAACAAGTGTAGAGCGTTGTGGTTATATTCTGTAGATTACAGGACTGCACATGAGTTACTGTATGGAATACACAGGAACGTTCAGAGGTCGTGCACTCTGTCAGAGCTGGGGGGGTTTTAACTCGTGGAAGTCATCAAGATACTTTTTCAGATCAGTGACACATTTCAGTCTTCTAAATTATATATATACAATTTTTGGTCTCAGATATCTACTAGATGATCCCAGCACTTGTGTTGGTTTGACATAGAGACAAATACATGAAAAACTGTTTAACTTTAGCTCATCCAGTTCAGTTAACATTTTTAGACAAGCATCACTTGTATTTTCTCTCTTTTTTTGGACTTGTGTGTTTTCTCTTTTCCAAAATATTCCTGGTTTCATTACATTTTGTGGCTATAGCCATCTTATGTCTGTTTATATTCTGTTCTTTCAAGAAAATTTAGTTTCAGACAACCTAGTTCTTGCTTTCATAGTTTTGGCCTTTATTCATTCGCAGTAGTGGAGCCAAGTGCAGACAGAGGCAGAGATAAGCAAAAATAAATGGGTTTATTTAAGGGAAGGCACAGGGAAGGCAATGGAAGGAGCAGGAAGGGACGGCGAACAGGCCGAGGAAGGGAGACGGAGGAAGGACACGACAGATAAATAGATGCAGGCAGGAAGGAATAATCCGGGAAACACTGGAGACCAGAGAACACGATTAACCGTGGCATAAATCACACAGGAGCTGAAACAAACAAGATTAAGCATAATCCCTGGCAATCGGCCCGGGACGCAAACTACCAGTGTAGCTGAAGCAACGACCTGGCGACGAGTGACTAGAGAGCTGAGGTGGAGATGCTGCAGGCTGATGAAGCTGTTGGAAGGCAGGTGTGTGTGTAATTAGATCACAGCCAGGTGCGTCAGGAGAAGCTCAGCCAGGTCCCACCCACACAGGAGTCACATGAGGGAAGACAACCATAAACACAACATGCTGGTGATGATAGCATTGCACTCACCAGGTTAATTGCTGATATCTGGGAAAACAATTACATCACTGAATCAGACAGGTTTTAGAAAAACCTCCAGGTTAGACAACTTCTTTGGAAAACATTTATCCAAACTGTCATGGTTTACGGCGCGACCTCCTGATTCAACTTTAATCCATCGCACTTGCAGCACTGCACAACGTTTTCTGGGTTTTACTGGAGGTTTATTGGTAACATCTCAGGTACCTCCAAATACAGCTTAGATCATCTGGATAAACTGTTAAACTGCTAATTTACAACCAGTCCTGCAGTTTAGCTGCTTCTGTTTCTTGCTCCGTCAGACTTTGTCTCAGCGATTACTTTGGTGAGAAGGACAACCAGCAGCAACGTTGGCCAAAACTGTAAAAATAAGACCCAGGTAATAATAAACAGGTTTTAATCGTGTAGCACTTTGTATCTTTTGTTTTGAAAATTTCAATATAAATAATTCTGTACTTATGTGATTGCAATTTATTAAACCATTCTGATATATGTACTTTGTTAAGCAATGCTGAATCAGTCAATTAAAGTAGGAACTATGTTGCGAACATGCAGCTATAAATCTTTCAACCTGAGCCATACATTTTCAAGAATCTGTCAAAATCTCGCTCTCAGAACAGTTCACATGTCATCACCATTAATGTGCACTGGGACTGTTTAATCACGTCGGTGAGGTCTGAGGTAGTGAGAGACTGTGAACTGAGGGGGTGGAAAGATGACGAGGGGGGGCGAGACCCACCGTCTCCTCAGCTCAACCACAGAATCACAACCACAGTCTGCTGTGTTACCAAAGAACATACAGACAGGTCAAAGGTCAAATGTGGACACATTATGAGAGCAACCCGGAGATCTCTTGGATCAATAAGCCACTCTGCTATCACATACTTTGATGTTTATCTTAGAAAGTCGCCATGGAAACCAGTAACACACCGCTCTGCATAATTGCATGAGAAAACGCAGAGAAAGTCTGCTGATGGCAGATTATTGAGAACATGGGGGAGGAGGGATGCTGAGGAGGAGGTGGAGGCAGACAAATTGAGCTGCAATTACAGCAATCATCATTAGAGATTTTTGTGTTTCGTCTAACTAAGGATGACAAAACCTGGCCATTATGCTGACCGGGACCAGGTGAAATGGACATGTTCGTCAGCCCACCGGGGGGGGGGGGACAGGGAAGAAGAAAAGATACCGTTTCATTCAGAGACACGATACCACCGTGTTTTCTGTCATTGTCAGAGCGACTCAAAAAGTTAGAATTCTGCACAATGAAGACATGATCATACATACATACCTGATCCACAGCTGTAATCATCCCTGTATGTGTCTTGCGAGTGGAGATCATGGCAGACGAGGGGATGAGTCACGGCCAGAGGGAAAGAATAACGAGAAAGACTGTAGAGAGAGCTGCAGACAGAAGCTGGGGTTTCCACTTTTGTATTTTCATGCAAATTACAGTGCATAGAATTGGACAACTGGAACTGCAAAACAGAAATAACATTTTGTGAACATAAAAAAAAAAAGATATATGTAAATGAGGCAGAAGATGTTTTTGTTGTTAAACACCAACGAATGATGAAGGCTGAACGCAATCATTCCAACAAATTCTCCACGTCGAGTGCTAAATTCAAAGTTCAGTCCAGAAATTGGCTTTGGACCACAAACAGTCAAGACCTCAGTCTGTAAAAGATCAGTTCACAGTGACCTAGAGAAATGATGTACGTGTTAGGCTTAAAATGATCTTGACCGAGCCTGACTCGCACATGTTGCATCACCAACGTGATCGTACCTGGGGGCTAGAAAGAACGCCAATTTGCAGTGCTTGAAACAACAACTCGTCATTTTGTTGCCATGACAACGTCTAAACGTCGCAATCCAACATGAATGTGAATCTGGCTTTAATTCACAAATATGTCACGGTAATACAACAACCACTGTACATTAGTTTGTGTCATTATACTTAAAAAGGCGTGTTTGCAATCTTTTCAAATCTGTCCTAAATCGATAGTGAGGTGCCCATATGAACAGTGGAACGCGTTTTACTTGCTGCTCCGCTTCATACCGGCCGCTAAGTGATAACCTTCTTAATCGAATGCAAGTGATGGGGGACAAAATCCCCAGCTCTTGTCCTGCACAAAAATACATTCCAATACATACGTTCAGCAGCCGACGTTAGCCAAAATAAATGGTTATCTACTAAAGTTACACTGTTTTTAACTGTTTGTTTCCCCAGACAGCTTCCTTGTTAAGTGGAGGGAGAGAAGCATAAAGAGGGACTTTTGTACTAAAAAGACCGTAATGATGATCTGGCTAATCAGGCTAATTCAGAGTGAAGGCTCATATTAGCTTCAGCTAAACTTTGGAATACGAGGATTAGGAAGTGGTCTTTTAGGAATGTTTAAAGCAGCTAAAACATGGTTTCAATGTGCATAGTAGACAGACATGAAAAGTTCTGAACCAATCCTTTAAATAAAGAAATTAAAGGGGCCCTGTCGAGTTTTCTTACATTTAGTGTTACTCACCAGTATACGCTCTGTATCTTTGAGGTCTAACAAAAGAGTAAGAGTACATTTCTTACAGTTGCCAAGCTGATTTCTTAAGCATTTTAAACCCAGTATTATGTTTCCTATGTTTACTAGCATACAGTCTTCTTCTTCCCAACCGTTGCCGACGCTTTGCAGCATATCTCTCGGTGCACTACCACCACGTTTTTATTAGAGGAATAGTGTGACATCATTCGTAGGACTGTATCGTGTGTCACCCGCACCACATGCATGAGATAAACGAAACAGGCATCCGCTCAGAAAAGCAGCACTGTACCGACGTTAGAGGTGGAAAAACTCCACAGGGACCCTTTAAGGAGCGGCGATAGAAGCACACGCGGTCTCTAAAGTTAACAATGTTCGTTCTCGAGGCAGAGCTCAGTGTACTAAACACCTCGCACACTGGCGCCTGCAATGATCTAACTGGGCCTCATTCGTTACATTAAACACATGAGGTGAGCGCTGGCACACACCTTAACAAGGTCACGCTCCAACAAACCACTACCCTCTGCTCGCCGCCACCACACACACGGACATACATTAGAAACAAGCCCACCCACCCACTTATACTGCAGTGGACAGACACGTGCACATTCAAACACAAGAGCAAGTTCCAGTGTGAATCAATAAAGTATAATATTACATCTATACGTTAATTTGATATGATGGATTATTAAGTTATGTCGACATGTTCTTGATTAATAGAAGTCGACCTGGCTGCTGCATGACGGAGGAGACTGAGAGCATCGAGATATCTGAAAGGATTTGAATTTCATCAACTAATGAAAACCCTGCTTTCTACTTTAAGTATATTTGGGAATAATATTGTGCTGCCTGAGAATGTTAAATCAACATGTTACAGCATTAAATAGAACTAATACAACTACTACAAAGCAATACAATTAACCAAATCATGTAATTGTGCACATGTGGAAATGAATGCCATTTAGTATTAACAATAAATGGATTTATAGGTTAACCTGCCACCCTACACCACACACTGTACAACTGTGTTCTCCTGATGTGATTATAAAGCCACGACGACATCCAGCACTCAGTGAGGGGAGAACATGTGTGAACATGTGTATGGCACACGCCACCGGCCTCACTGTGGCCCAGATGGATCTTTCTAATTTCCAAAGATTAGCACAGAGTTGAAATACCAGCCAGAACCTCAGGAGGCAACCACCCAGCGCTGCCAACTGCGCACACCCTGGTAGCTCCAGTCGAGTGAACCTGCAGTGTAATGTTTCCGTCTCAAGCAAGCAGTGGTCTGATTTTGCGGTCGTGCCCCCCTCAAACCACCAGTGACAACCGTTTACATACCAGCCAAATCTACCGCCATATCAAACGCACATGTTGAAACTGGACAGCCGGCTGTTGTGACAACCAGCAGATGTATTGTGTAGAAAAAGGGCTGCGGGTGGCGATGCAAGACTATGGATTTATGCTGAAATTGAAGGGAGGATTTGAATTTCATGAACTGTCTCTGACCCTAACTTCTTTTTAGTCAACTTACCTGCTGTTTCCCAACAAAACCTGCTTCACGGTCACACAAGTAGACATCTTCAGAGCTGCTCAGTGCAGCCATGGCCTTCAGCTGATCACTTAGAAGCTCAGGGTTTGGAGGTGTTTTCACTCCAGAGCTGATTAAATGGTAAATGGACTTCACTTATATGGCGCACAACCTTAACAGTTCGCAAAAGCGCTGTTACAGACTGGTCTCAGTCCCACACCGATGGCGACGTAGCTGCCATGCGAGGGAGCAACTTAGGGTTCAGTGTCTTGCTCAAGGACAATTTGACATGTGGACAGGAGGAAGTGGGATCGAACCACCAAGCCTGGGATTAATGGACGACCCGCTCTACAGACTCTCAATTATTTTCAGCTGGTTCTGAATTTAAGATCAGTTCAGAGGTGTTGTTCACCCCAGCAAAAATCACTGCCGCCACACACAGGAAGGTTTTTTCAAACCACAGTGTGTTTGCGCATCACTGTATTTGAATGAGGCCACTTTTTGTCCTGCAAACACTGAAAATGGCACAAAAGAAATTTCTGTTTTTGTTTTTGCCACAGTTCATTTCATCGTGAGCATCAATTACATTGAGGAGCCTCTACAATCCACCGGAACTGCACTTAGTTTTGCACTTTGCTCAGATAGGATAACCTCTTCTCCAAATGTGAGACTTCACTTCAACATGATGCACATTCAAGCTGCAAAAACTCTACAGTTCCCTGAAACATTATGTAACAATAGGGAAACTTTTATAAAAAGATCAAGGGATGAATCATTTTAACACCTGCTGCAGACGTCACATTTCACACTTCTATACTGACATTTACATGAACCCCTAGAGTTCTGTTTTCATTGAATCCCAGTCCATTTTTCTGGTCTGAATCTATGTTCAAAAACAGTTTTCAGCCCTACAAACCTATGGCTTCTTGTGTGGAAAACATCCCAAAAAAAACACACCTTTCTCAAGGACACCACAAAGACGGCTGATAAGGAACGAAGCTACGTTCCTCATTCGTGTTTCCCCACTTACCTTTGTCCAGGGATCCAGACCCGAAACCATCCGGTTACATGCCAACAATTAAAATAAATCAAAATCTCTAATGCATAATGCAGCAAAGCACTCACTTGATTAGTATTACACTTCAGTAAGACCCGCTCCCTATGCATTAAAACAGTCCCCTTTGCATAATTAATGAGGCACTTGGTTCCAAGTACCAATTATGAGGGGTACAATGGCAGAGTCCAATTGAACACTGCAGCCATCTGCTCCAGAGCTCGGCTGCCTAACCAGGACAGAGAGGCATAAATAAAGCTGGAGCAGCCGGCCCACATGCAGACCCAGACCAGCTGTGTCTTTGTCAATATGGAGCCATGAACAGGATGTTTGACTCGGATGCAGAGACAGGAGGGAAGAGGAGGAAGAAGAGGAGGAAAACAGAGGAGAGAGAATGCGTTACTGTAAAGACATGGGAAATGATGATGTGAAATTACTGAGAAGAAAAGAAAAGGTTTTGCCCACTTTGAAGAATTAGCAAAGATGTGAAAATGCCTTAACATTAAGGTTGTGTGAAGTATTATTCTTACATGTGTTGCCAAAATCAAATAGGTGATTTGTTTTAAGCTAGTATTAGATATCAATAAAATGCTCCCTACTTGAACCAGAAAAAATGTGTTATTGAGACACATTATTTCCCCCAGGTTATCTCAACATCCAATCAGTGCACTCCATGTCAGAGCAAACAAAAGAGAACAAACCAACAATCAGCCAGAACACACGATGGGATAACAAATATTCGTCTGAGCCAGTGACAGACCAGAAGAGATAAAACTGCTCATTGTGGAGAGCTGATCCCAGACAAACTCGATGAAGAGATGAAAAGCATGATGTTCCATCGTAGGGCAGAACAAGAAAGGAGGCGAGCAAATGTGGAGAAAATAAAAGCGCCGGGACTGTTGGGAGAGATCAGCGTGTGTAGTTGGGGTTTGGCTGTTGGAATGTGTTTGACAGTAAATCACTTCCTGTGAGGAAACGCGAAAGCATGAGGAGAGCAAATCAGAAACACCTTCTGATTATTCTGCTCCAAAAATTTGCAGATATGCTGCAATGCAAGCGAAACAGCAGCCGTGTATATACACAGAAACATGACGATGATGCTGTATGCGACGCCAGGAGAGGATACAGTAGTTTAAATTGAGATAATCAGCAGTCAGTGTTTAGCAGCAATCCTCTTTCTATGCAAGTCCATCAAGCAGCTGCCCGAGTCGTAATACCGCTAATCCATCCAGAGCCCTGACAGCAGTACGTTTCAATCAGCGCGGAGACCCGGAAGTTAAACAATGCAACGCAAAAGTCATAAAATCTGTTATTTTATTGCAAATGTGGACCGACTGCAGGCTGAGCTCCATGCTGAGGGTCGACCACCGTAAACAGACAATTACAACCATCCCAAGCAGCACTCTATTGTGCAGCATCAGGTATTCAGACGCAACGTGAGCGTCTTACATGGATTACAGAGAAAGGAAGTACGCCGAGATGATTTTTCACAAAGACAAAACGGCCACACACAATAGATTGTGCCGCCAGTCGAGTGTTTTGTTGTCTCTCCCTCTCATTCTGTTGAGTCTTGGACGCCTGCCTAACTCGGTTTAAACAGAAACAGAAGACTGTAATGGAAACGGGCTGCTTTCGCCCAAACAAAGGCATGAAAAGAAAATAGTGCAATTCTTCTTGTTTAAATCTGTTGTTTTATCATGTTTGATCAATCGCTGACAGAAAGTGCTTCACTCCGTGTGTGTGCTCATTCAGATTCATGCAGGTGAATCTTTTGTCTGTGCATGTGTGTATTGGTTTGGATGATGGTGTTATGAGCATGATGTGTGTGTGTGTGTGTGTGTGTGTGGAAGATGGAGAGAACTATTAGGTGCTCTAAACCTATTGTCTCGGCCTGATCATCGTTCACGCTGATAGCCCTCAACAGCAGAACCTTGTGAGCCTTTAAAAACAGATTAATAAAAATAAATTTCTCCTCCCTCTGACAGGAGCCTGGAAGGCATTACAGCCGGCAGACCCCGGACAATCTCCAGGAGCAGGATTAGCCACATTAACCAGACAAATTAGGGCCTCTGCAACCCTCAAAGCCAAGAGAGACTCCCTGACATTCATAAACAAATATACCCAAAGTTGTTAATCTAACTGCTGTCCCACTTGTGAGGCCACCCATGCTCAACAGTCCCTCCTCCCTATTGGCTACCCGGCTCAGCATGCTGGAGTCAAGGTCATGTTCACCTATTTCAAGTGATGGAAAAACAATTAAGTGTATTGAACAAAAAGTGGGCGTGAAAATAAACGACGACAGACACCACCCGCCTCGACCGAACAGTGTTGTAGCCAAATTGCGCTTTCACTGCCTTATCAAAGTTTGAAAAATGCCACGCCGTCACAGATGTGACATTGATACATTTTAAGCTCAGGGCCATTCTCTTTCACATGTGCAATAAAACGTCTGTGTGAGTAACGAGAGGTCGTGTTACACCACGTATCAAAGAACATATGAACTAATGCCACCTGTTCCAGCCTCCCTGCTGTGGGTCTGTGGCGCCGGGGAAGCAGGAGGTTCGTTTCAGGACGGTTGTGTGGCTGCGGATCACAGTCACGGCACCTCGGCACTATCCATCACGGGGCAGGGCAGAGGCCCTCGACCCAAATAACATCAGATAAGAAAACAGCGGAAGTCTCTGTCGTGATGAATCACCTTAGTGAAAATGTTCCCCTCTAATAAGAGGAGGTGGAGAGAGTAGGCTCTCTGCTCTTTATCTGTAAATAAATCTTCACCTCCCTGTCTGCATGCCTCCATTCCTTCAGCTCAGTCATCAAATATTGACTGTTTGTGCTAACAGAGCGACAACATTTGACTGATAAACAGGATCTGTGGCTTATATTCACAATGCACACTTTAAGTCCAAATTATTGTTCACATTTTGAATATTTCAGTATGTGACTCATGTCTGACACCAGTTTGGACTCATACCAGTGTGCTTGTGTAGAGAACAACATTTGAAAGTTGCATGATGTTTGGAGTGTTTCAAACTTAACTGGGCCCAATTGCTTAACACCTCATACGTAATTTCTGTATAAAAAAAAAGCAACATTCATACGGTACTTATATTTCTGTTCAATGCTCAAGTTGTAACGTTCTGTGACGTTCAGACATGTAGGCAGTGGGGGAAAGGGCCCAAATGCAGACGACACAGGTGAACTGGAGATGTGTGCTTTTTACCCATGTTATTTTACCTCTTATCTGCACTGTCCACCTTTTGCTGTAACAATGTAAATTTCTCCACTGTTAGACGATTCAATTATTTCTGATGATCAAAGATTTATTTAAACAAAAGAACACTTACAGACAGGCAAGGCTGGCAGGCATGCAAGCCCAGGTCTGGAAACAAAAAAAACACAAGGGATGTCCACAGGCCAACCAGATAACTGCACGAGGAAACTCTGAGGAACAGCGTCACTAAGAGTGCAAACTGACCATAAACCCATAAACCCATCAAACCAACATACACAACAGCCAACGCTAAGGGACCAGTATAAGTAGGCAAGACACTAACGAGGAAACAGGTGAGACTAATCACAGAAATCAATGATGCACAAAAGCAAGCAGAGACAGGACAGGAAGGACCTCAAAATAAGGCAGGAAACACAGACACCAACCCACAGGATATGACACAAGTAAATGCAAAAACAAGAAAAACTATCAGAGAGGGGAGGCAATAATAAAATGAACTGGCGCTTAACTAACTAAATACCTAAATATCTATCTTAACCAACTCAGAATTGTCTGGAGTGGAAGAATCGCCAACACTCTGAAACAACAAGGTGTATATCCTTTACTGAGCTTGACAAGTGAGACTAATGATGAGGCTGATCAGTAAAGCACATTTTTGGCCAGCAGTCATTGCAAGCGGGATCCAGAATCAGCACCCTGAACAGCGGTCACGACACAAACATATAGAATTTCAATATGCGATAGGAAATGTTTTCCAATTGTCACTAAATTCAAGCTTCTCCTCACATACCGATGAAGTCTCCTCCAACTTACCCAAGTCGCTGCTTCGCCACTGAAAGGAAGACAATACTTACATTTTCCAAAAAGTAATAACACTGCTGGCAAATTCCAACTGAGCGCTTTAATGCAAGTGGAATACACCGTGGGCTCCGTGCCTCAGGATGCAATCTTGTAGTATAATCCCATGTGGTCCAGATGAGAATTGAAAATGCCACATTTTTCATTAGAAAATCCGTGTCACCTCACCAGGCATTCACATGTCTGTCAGCAACAGGAAGTCAGTCACTACACAAGGGGATGTTGATCTTAATGCAAATTCATTATTTCACATTGGTGCCAACCAAAATGAACCAGCCAGAGAGCTTGGTTTTGAGTCTTACTAAAACAAATAACCCAGCACTGTTCCTACTTAAATATTTCCTATTAAACAAAACAAATGTGTGTTCACCTTTCAGTACTTTAAGTGATGTTGAACCTAATCAATTTAATAATTGAAAATTAAACACAGCTGGCTGTTTGTGCCCGAAACATTTTAAGGACCACTAGTCAAATGAGAGTTGGAATGTAAATTATGGGTTCGTTGTAAACACTCCTAACACTGACAGACTCGGGTAGACAAGAGTGAGTCTAGATTTGAAGGATGTGTGAGCGCAGCAGATTTAAGCGGTTATAGTGTAAGATGTGTACTGTAGAACAAGAACACAGAATAACGTAATCACGATGAGAAACATTTGACAAGGTCGTGACAGAAGCTGGTGTCCATGTGACGCACCTCCTTCCAAAGCAGAAGAAGTATGTTAGCTGGCCTGTGGCAGCAAACCAGCCCCGTGGCCCGAATGCAATCAAACGATCACTCTGCAGGCACTTCATAGTGTTTAAACATAACCAGACTGCAGCTGATTTT
This sequence comes from Gadopsis marmoratus, assembly GCA_036023855.1. NCBI lineage: Eukaryota > Metazoa > Chordata > Actinopteri > Centrarchiformes > Percichthyidae > Gadopsis > Gadopsis marmoratus. The sequence continues at coordinate 11,732 of JAVQJF010065447.1, read as the reverse complement.
CGTTATGAGGAGTAATCAATCATACTTGTCTCCCCATCAGCATCATAAGCACCTAATGGGTCTCTGGGCGACAAAGTGCCTCAAACAACCTTTACAGAAGTCACCACATAAACCGGTTTAATCAGCAGCTCTAGCAGGTATATGTACACACATACATATATGTACACACAGTCCAAAATAAGCAATAATATCAAAGAGACATGGCCCTGCTGCTCCTCAAAGTCAGGTTCTCCTCCATCAGCGCTGCTCGTGAGCAGAAGAAGAATCAATATTCAGGTAATCCACCTGTAATCTAGTTTTGAGAGCCATCAGGAGGCCATCTCTGCGGGGTCTGGACGCAGTCGTCATGCTTCACTTTATCCTTCAAGCCACTTCCATGCCTGGCACGCTGCAGAATGCAGAGCAGCCCGCCGTTCTCACTGCGAGGCACGACCTGTTCTTTTGACCACAAAAAAATGCTATAAATAGTGCGAATTATGAATATGAAAAGCTCATTGTTGCATTGATTTTGCATCCTCTGCAGCTGCATGAGCGCTGGATTAGTTGTGTTACCCAGGAATGATCTGAGTGCAGTTCAAGGGCAAAGGTTTGGAGTTTAACACTCATGGGTGTTCTTTCAAACATTCCTACATACCTCAGGTTCTTTCTTACACACGTTTCGGTAATCGCAAATCATTTACTTGTGTGTGATCATTGCAACATGGTTGGTTGCAACAGCGTTCATCAGCTGAAGGGGTCCTGTGCCAGAACAAAACAAAGACTTTTAGAGCATCTGTCAGCTGTTGGATGTCATGGCGCCTCTTCACTTCTCTCCAGCTACGGCCACAGCAACTGATGGCCAAGGTTTTCCAGGAAAATGTAAAGCCTGTGAGACCGTGGCCAGAAGGAAAACTACTTGAGTAATTATAGCAGCAAGGTGGAGGCATTTCAGGTAACTGTATATGTTTCCCTCATCAGTCCTGACTTCTCTTAGGGCTGCTACTTGGACGGTACTGTCATGAAAACCGTCCAGCATCAAAGGAACTGTAGCTCTGCACTGTACCTGACACCCATGTGTTAGCCATCATGTTACTGTGACAGTAAGCTAATATAAACAACATGTCCATATTTATTCAGAGATACTGTGAGGCAACAGTACAATCATGAGGCCAAACAGGAAACACAACATTCACTGCTATCACTTGCATCCAGCATACAGCGAATAAAAAAATCTCTCTAGCGACAACATTTTCGAGAAAGACAATGATTGTTTTTTGTGACATATTTCAGAACAGAACATTGACAAATAGTGTGAGGAATACAATGGAGCTGAGTGCTTAATTGAATGAAATGAATGAATTGGACAAGGTGTAATATAGTGCCGAAGGAATTCCTTTAAGGGTTAAAATAGTTGCCAGATATACACATGAGATGTGTGGGTGTATGTGTGTGTGCGTGTGTGTGTGTGTGTATGTGTGTGTGTGAGAGTCAAATAAAGGAGAGAAGATGATGTGATATTGAGAAAGAAGATTTAGGAGATGACAATGATGTTGATAACAGCAGGACGGGCTCAGAGTTCATCAGACTTTTTTTTTCCTCTCCAGCATGTGATTATTTATTCTTTTATTTCTGTGGTGAAAAACATAGGGACTCTGTGCATTGAGTGAAAACACACATGCATACTTATGAACCCACACACAATGGCGGCGAAAGGATGAAGATTGTTTGAGGATGTTGTGCTGACAGAAACATCAACAACATGATATCTAAAACGGTACTGGCCAACTGTGCATGTCAGTAAACTGCCAGTAGCATGCTGATCTACTGTATGTTTCTCATGATGGATTAAAGAGGCAAAACACTGAGGAGACCAGCTTCCTTTGGACCACTCACTCACTTTTATGTTTTTTTTCTTCACATCTTGATTTCCTGCCACCAATAACACGAAAACCGAGACTTAATGTTACAGAGGGAAGTAAAAGTGATATTCTGTATATAGAGTTTGAAGGGTGGTGTCAAACTAAAAACATGAGAGAAAGTGCATGTAGGAATGGATTAAGGAGTGCGTTTGATCCAATGTAACCTACACAATGTTAGCATATCCTGCTAAATAGCTGCAGAAGAAATGTTAATGTACAATCAAGGTCAAGGAGCATTTCAGTCACAGGTTTAAATAAAAAAAATCCAAGTTCAAGATAGCACATCCACGGTGTAGTTTTTCCCCAATTTCCCATGTAATCTGAACTGTTTAAAGATAAAAACAATAAAGCTAAGCAGCCAAACATGGTTATGTTAGAATGAAAAGAAAACTCCTTATCATTCTTATAATACAAGGTCTAAGTAGCTAATTATTTAAGTTGATAATCCTGTTAGAAATGAGATGGTTATGACTGTGAACGAATGAAACTCATCTCATGTAGGTTTCAAAATATTGAGGGATTGGTTGTATGTAGTGTCTGGATCGTGCGTGTAGATTGTGTTTCATGAGGATTATTTCTAATAAGGTTTGAGGCTCACGCTATTTACAGGAGATACAACAAAACGGTAGGGCAGCCTTGAAATACGGGAGCAACCTGGGAAAAACGGGAGCGCTGGCAGGTCTGCCATTGGTCAGCAGCCAGCATGGTGTTGGGGTCTGGATCGTACAGGCAGATGGAGGACGTGTCCTCTCCACCACCCACAACTCCACAGGACTCCGTGCACACAGCATGCTGGGACAAAACTTAAAGGCCCGACTCTTTGAAAAACTCAGTAAATTGTTCCTTTTTCTGTGAACTTTTCTAACTTTCTAATTTCCAGTTCCTCTCCCCAGCGTTGTTCTGTTTGGCTGCTTTGCCTGCAGAATACATAAATACACTTCAGTGGTATCGGTTTTCCATACAGCACAGCACCCCCAGTCAACAGAAATATGTCAAACCACGCAAATAAATAGCTCCCCTGTAACCCAAATAGCGTAAATGCCCAGATCCTGCGCCCCTGCTTGCTCTCTTCCTCAACATAAAAACCCGTCCAAAAACTCCCACTGGCCCCACCTGGGCCCAAGAGCATGAGACTCGCTCTGCCCCAAGCACTTTAACACCTCCACCCACTCAGCCACCCATTTCTGGAGCAAGACAGTTCACCCATACACCCCATCAGATTTATGTCAAACACTGAGCAACATCAGTTGAAATGAAAATGTCATGATCCCCACGGGGAATTAAAGGGTCTTTCCAGCAGCAGATAAAAGGATTCAGCAAAAAAAAACATGGAACATATACAGCAGAGCAATAAGTGCTATTAAACATACACAACCAGCAGTTTAAGCAACGCAACAAAAGACACAGTAAATAAAACTGCACAAATTAAATATAAGAATGATGTCAAATATGATGTGCTAATTGGCAGCAAGCAATGCTACATGGCTGCAGTAGCAGCGGGACTGCAACCAGAAGATGAATGGAAAACGCATCATACACATACAGTATTTGTAAGTAAAAAACAAGCCATTAAAACTCACTAAAAATAATTACACCTCATAGACTTTACATCCATAATGATTGTTCATACATAATGTGCAGAGATGCATCATGTGCACATTTACAAGCTTCTCAGCTGCAGCATAATGTAAATAAATGTGAGTAAAGGAACTCAGTGTGGCGGTAGAAACTGACCTTTAACCTCGACCTTGCCTTAACTCTGACCTGCGCTTGAACCCAGAACTCACACTTCTCTCCCAGGTTGTCGCTTTTACCCCTGGGTGCAGCGGTAAACAGAGGGATGCCTGCCCCCTCCACCCTTGGTGATATTCAATAGGTTCAGAGTAGACAAACTGTGGGGGCACAGTAGTTGTACACACCAGGCTCAGACCTCCTCTATATGACCCCAGAGGCCACAGCAAAGCAGGTCTGCTCCACTGGACTTCTGTGAGAGAGCGGGATCATTTACCATAATAGGGAAGAGAGAGAGAGAGTGTGTGTGTGTGTGTGTGTGTGAGACAGAGAGAGAGAAACAGTGTGAGACTCAGGATGCTCTACGGTTCAGGCTAAGGAAATGAAAAGTGTTTTCAAATGTTTTCACAACCTAGGGGGAGTTTCAGGACCCCACTAATCACAACCACACGTCCAAAACCTATTTTGACACAATCCCGCAGACCTAACGGATAGACGCAATCCTGCACACTGGATCACAGTGTAACCTGTACCGAGTGAAAACAAAGTTTACCGATGCAAAACAATCTCATTCACAAATCTGGCTTTAATGAATAATTGTCAAAACTGGCTAAGTTGAATTTCCTAGCTGGAGCCAGCAAAGTGTAATACGAACTTCTGTACAGTATACCGACCAGCAGCCATACAGCTACATGCATTTCCTCCATCACGACATAAAGAAACCCCGGGATCCCATTCATGCCAGCATTTAAGCTGGCCTTTCTCTTTTTAATATTTATGCTTTCCAGTGTGTTTAGATCAGACTCTGTTACACTGCTGTCACTGGGGGACATGTGCGAGACGTGTAATTGTTTCCATCCACGTTCATTGTGTTTACGTTACAGAGCTTTGCCAGCAAAATAAATGTTTTCTAGACATGTAAACACAGCCACTAATGGCAACAGGGATGGTTCAGCTGCGGTACTACTACATGAGCTAGGTAGATAAAAGTAGAATCATTTGGTTTAATAATCTAAAGTTAAACATTTCAGCCATCTACTCACTCTAGTGGCCAGTGGACGCCACGATGACCTCTTGGTAATATCTTTTATAGGATTAACTGATACATTTGCTGAGATCAGAGTCTGTGCTGCAGACAGCCTGAAGCACTTCCATGTTCCTCTTTACATCAGCATGAATTTCCTGACTCTCCACAGGCGCTTCATGTTGTAGAAACCAACATTACATGCAGGACATACTGTTTATGAAAGACGGCTGCCTGTACGTTTCTTTTTCTGCAGTGCAGTATATTTACTACAAAACTCCATTTAAATTCAACTTTGAGGCACTTGAGAATTTCCATTTTATGCTACATTATATTTTCTACTCCACTGCATGTGAGAGGCAAATATTGTACTTATTCCTGCACTGTGTGTATCTGACAGCTAAAGTTACTAGTTAGCTGATACAAAATCGAAAATAAACTTTTTACCCTCTTTTGGAAGCCCAACAAATGAATCCCCCTCGTTGTAAACTGATTTCATTTTCATAAAACATTAACACATGAGTGGATATCTTGGTCTTTATCCATGTGTCTTTTGTGGCTTTTGTTTTTTTTTGGCTCAATGATAATTGCCTGTGTTATCTTCAGAAGAAGTCCTCTTGTTTGGTTATTGCTTCTTTACAATTCAGATAAGTTTAACCTAAGACGCATTCTGCCCAGCTACAAAATGCCACTTGCGCACTAATGCATAGGTAATAATAATTAAATAATCTAATAGGGTTAGCCTAACCCTAACCATCTTGTTGATCACCAACTAAATGGCTTCCTTGCTTGCACCTCCTGGGGACTGTCACATAGGATTCCTTATATGAGATTTCAGACATGCTTCTCTTGGAACATTTCTACATTCGATCCCCTGCCCAGTTTATTACTCTAACCCTAACCACACAAGCTTAATGCTTAAACCTAACCCTCTTCCGTGTTCCCTTTGGGACACTTCTTAGGTCTTATGCCCTGACCAGTGGGTCATCCTAATCCCAACCCCTCTACTGCCAAGCCTAACCCTAAGCATCTACTCCTGACTGGAACCATTGCCACTCTATGCTGAGTTCTTTTATTCGTGGGGGCAAAGTTCATATGGCAGAGAGTTCTATGAGTGACATGCGCTGGCCTGTGTCTTAGAGCTCTATCCCACTGCGAAGTCGGCGGACGACATGGGGAGGTATATGGAATACAAGCTACACCTCCCCTAACCCTTTTCAACAGAGACAGGCTCATCATGTTACAAACAACTCTGAGTGTGTTTGAAAATTAGCCACACAGTCAGAAGAAATTAAATTTTCTGCCCTGTTTGCAGTATGCCCATGCAAAACAAGCCTGCTATACACGCCAACCACCTCCAACCAGCCCAGCGCTGCCCCCACCTTGCCCCCTCCACGGGCACACCCTCCTCTAAAAGCTTTTTTAATTATGGCAGCCATTAAAGCGGGGATGGCTCTGGGCTGTGACTGGCGGTAGTATATTTACCGCTGCTCCTCTGAGCCAGCCACATGCTTACATGCACTTATATGACCACACACACACGTATGTACAGTACACACACATATGATATACGCACATGTGCATATATATACAGTATATGCACTTGTGGATGCAAAATGCTTTGACCAGACAACCAAAGTGACTCCACTGGCATTAAATCTGTCTAATCATCATTTTTTTTAAGTCTGCAAAAGTGATCGTGGCGTGCCATCTACTCAAGAGAGAGGGAAGGGACAGCAAGAAAAGAGCCAGAGACAAGATGAAGAGAAAGGCAGAGAGGAAGACAGAAGAGGAAAAGGGGCAGAAGGGAGCAGAGCAATAAAACACTGTTTCCATGTGTCTCCCTAAAGGAGATGTGTATGTGTGTGTGTGTGTGTGTGTGTGTGTGCTGCTAGACTGTTCACATAAAGTACTGCGCTACAAAATAAATGCAGGGCTAAAGATAGAAACGGCAGCACGGCGGACTGCATGACTCACCCATTGAAAACACGTAAGTACACTTTCATTTATCGATCCCCTACCATAAAACAAAAATGAAAATGGTGACATCATTCTCTTGATGCGCTGCACTGCTGGTGCTGGAATATAACGGGGGGAAACCTAACATTTTAATGCCCCAGAACCATGCAGCTGGAATAAGATGTGTGTGTTTAAGATGTGCAAGTGCTCCCAGGTTAGTTCTACCTGTGTGAATGTGTCTGTGTTTATGGAGTCCCAAGGCCGTCTGGCCTACATAAGACACTAATCCAATTGTCACCATTCTAAGAGACGTATTTGACCCAAGGGCTTCACGGGGTCATGCTCGCTTCCTGTTTGGACCAATGGGGAGACTCCATCAGTGATCTGACAGGCTTCTACACCCACTCTCAGGTTACACTGCCTGGGTGTGGGAGCCACAGAACTCCCAGGGGTAGCTTTCGGATGTGTCCATATGTGATGTGTGGAAGTAGGGTGGGGTTCTGGGAGGGTCACGCAGCCGCAGAGATGCAGGCCTATTCACTTCAAAGGGTCCCTGTTCTTCTTATCCCTGAGGGCATCCTGCTGTTTTCCCTCTGTGTCACCCACAGCCGGCTGGCCCACCTCACAATGGCGGATGACACAAAAAAAAGAAGGCCTTGAAGTCGGACACCTTCCCAGCAGCTCCGCCTGATGACCTTCCCCGTGTGTCTGATGCGCAGAGCATCCCATCTGATGGTTGCTCCACTTTGATCTCCCCTAAAAACTGAACGGTGTAACTCGAGGACGCCACATCAGGACCACGAGACTCCCTCCGATATTACCATATGGATCAACCTGCTGTGACTATACTACATTTAAAAGGAGCTTTTATATTATATATAGAATGAGACATATTGCAGGCCTCTCCATTATCAGAATGGAGGACAAAAGAGAAGGAGATACAACAAAGCCTCACTTGTTCTCTGGGTTATAATTATGCATGTGAGAGGGTCCGGTGATGGATGAGCCTTTAAAAAGACAAGATGAGAGATTTGCAATATGTGCTGACTTGTAACGATAGCCTGCGGATTATTTTTTCAGTTTTAAGTGTAAATGTCCCTGTGAAATGCAGTCAGAGGTAGTTAGGGTTTAGAGAACTTTCCTTAATTAAAAATAGGATGGTTTCTTTTAATATATTCTCGCATAGGCTGAAAAACAACTCCCGCAGAACAAGATATTCCGTCATTGCAAATTAGAGTTTTCAATTTATTACGTCAAAGTTAATTTTATTGCTCTTTTACAGCATCCAGTGACAGTGCTGCAGGATGATCGGGGGAAATGTAGTCCAGACTTACAAGTTAATGGGCCATAACTCTAAACGCTGCTCATATTCTCCTATAATCTCACACTTTGCAGGCGATGAATATGTTAAGCAGGCTGAACCACGAAAAGGCACCTTCATTAGGGAACAGTGGAGTGTGATCCTGTAACGCAGCTTTTATTTTCCTCTGCTCTTTAGCCTGTAGTGATGGCCATCACTCATGCTGATTAAGTAAACCCCAGTGTTAATAGATCTCCGTTGGAAGGGCTTCTGACAAAAGTGCAAATATATTCAGGCGGAGACCCTGAGGCACTCTGCCGTGAAACATGGCTCCAGTAATGGTCCAGGAAATGTTTATGAGCGGACCAACTGGCTTGTTTAAGGTCAGAGGTTACATAAAAAGCCAGATTGGTTTAAACTAGAGGGAGTTTGAATGAACCCCATCATGCCTCACAGTGGGAAATCCTACAATTGCTGTCTGGGCTCCCTGAGATATTTATTTTTAGTATTAGAAGGAGGTTAAACAGCAAAGGCCGAGGGAAGGTGCCAAGGCTGAAATGGATTTGGTGTTAAGACTGAGTCACTCTCACCCCCCCATGTTATCAAAACCCAAACAAACAGCAACGCAGCGGTGTGTTACTAACACCTTTTAGACACGCCTGGATCCAAACACGAGCTGTAGACAGGTCAGCAGGCAGAGACTCGCCTCTGATCAGAAGCACACGAACGACTTATTCTGGCTGAAACTGTGAAAACAGTTTGCGGTTTATTACGGAGATCAGGTGTCATCCAGCATAAGCGTAGGCCTACTGTACTGTCTCCTTCGATCAACACTACGTCCCTGCCGTTTTGATTTTCTTTCGGCACTATGAAAGAGTCGCCACTGTGCAGCAGTGTTGTTGGGTAAAAAACTTGTGCAATGGCCTGGTTTTAGTCTTGATGACAAAGCACTCTTGACATTTAACAATTGGTTTTCAAAGAGTTTTATGAGCCAAAAAAGGTTTCGGGAATTTTCTCAGCCCACAGAGAAACATGTATCTCTTAACACTTTCTTTCTTTTCTGTCACACACCAGAAAACTAAATCTGTCTGTCTTAGATTCAAAACCACTAGTGGGGTAAAAAAATATAACGTTCAGCCTGATGACCAGGCCATGTTTTTATCTACATCTGCATTGCATCAGCTAGACTTTGTCAGATTGGCTCAAACCCACGAAGCTTTAAATGTGGAAGATTTTTTCATTATTCCTCTTTTTGCATTTACAAATTCTGACTTAACCACATCTGAACTTTGAGCTTTCTGCCCGCATTCCTGGAGCCAGCAGGTCCTTGGACGCTGCTCTGTCAGACCTACTATTGTGCAACTCACCACCACCATCCAGGATGTTCTGGTCCACCTGCTGGCTTGCCATCACAACCACCGGCATCGAGACTCCTGGAGGTTCCTGTCCTATCTCCTTTCTTCACGGGTTTAGGCTTCATGAAGATGCTTTACATATATAGTGTCGAATCACCAAAGTCCTTCTTTGCTGGTAAGCTAATTCAATCAGGAGAGACTTCAGGATGAGTGAACACACTGGCACGTGCATAATAAGGATGAGAAATGTGAAGAGTCTTTGGCAATTAGACCCCATCGTGATGTCATCATATCTTAAGGGGTGCAGAGAAGCTGTGAACAGTATGGGATACCCCCCACACTGGTGGGGGAGGGGGAAGGATGCTGAAGGTCTGGATGTGATGAGGAGTGGACTTCTGAGGAGCTTGACCCCGGAGACACTGAATGTGGAGAACTGGAAGTGAACGGGGTGGAGGAGGGTCGCAACGAATCAGCACTGAAATGACCACTGACAGCAGGCGAGAGGAGAGCGGAGTTTGGCAGCAGCAATATGATTGGCTGGTGGAGATCGTGAATGAACGAGTCTTTCTGACTGAACCTACGCTGAGCTTCATCATGCTAACCGTAGCATGCAAATATGCCTACAGTTGAATGGCATACACACGTTCATGTTAACAAGTATTGGATATTATAATGCTGATGTTTTATGTGAAACATATAGCAAAGATGAAAAGTCCTAATCCTATGGGGGTCACGAACCAAATTTCACAACAACTCGTGCGCCTGTCATTTCATATTTCAGTGCGACAGAATGGCCAGCAATCCTTCCCTGCAGCCACGCCACGAGCATTTGGAGGAACATTTGGATGGAACCAGCCTCTGAGTGCCTCTGTCAAGGTCTGGAACTAATCCACTCCTCTCCAATAATGGAAAAAAAAGAAGGAAAATTCTAAAGCTGACAAGTCCCAAATGTGTATCCCTGTCCTCCTGCAACTCAATTAACCCTCTGTGTTACATTTAAAGTTCACATCAGACCTCGAGGCAAAGCGAGACGAGGGAATTCTCAACTTCTGAAAATGTTTTTAGGGAGAAAGTATTTTTATGCCTGTGTATATTGACGGCGTATTCAAAACGCATCGCATGATAAGAGAATACTGATGATTATGGGAAAGTAATAAAAATTGGCTTTGTCTCAAGGAAGGAGGAAATGAAACATAAAAAAAGGGGGATCTGTGCAGGATTAATGGAGCCTGAGTGTGTAGACCTCCCAAGAGCTGGAGATTTGATTCGCCGCCATCCATCCAGACCTCTTTTCATCCCTCAATCCACACTTAAACCTCCCTTCGTCCCTCGGCCCCCTGTGTTTCTAGTGCCAGCGTCTGTCATCACTCCTACTTCCCTCCTGACCCGTTCCCTTATTGTGAAGAGCACAGGGCACATCTTGATTAGCAGAGGACACGGTGACGGACGGCTCTGCCACAGAGCAGCTCAGAGGGATTCAATTAGTCCATTGTTAGCTTGAAGTGCCTCGTACATTTCTATCGCTAGAGATTAAGATGAAGAAGAGGCGAGGTGGGAAAAAGCTGAGACATAGAAAGAGAAAGTAACTGCTGGTGTGACATTTCTTTACAGTAAGTCTCCCCTCCCCTCCTCCGCTATAACTGTATTGTGTTCTTTCAACGTACAGATGGTGCAGATTGAGTCACACTGAAACAAGATAGAGACTCAAATATGTTCCAGGCTTGAAGCTCGATACTATCTGTATGTCCTAAACCAGGAACACCGGCCAGAAATAGGCAGATTTTCTTTCATTTCAGCTAATGTGCTCCTCACAACAGAGGAAGCAGTCGCAGCGAACAAACGCAGACAAGACACCTTGTTCACGTTGTCAGACATCAGTCTCCCATGTTTGAAGGATGGTTATTGATATCCATGCAAGAGGAGTCTGCACAGAACCAGTGGCGTTCATCGACTCCGAGGGGTTTCCTTTGATCACAGCGCCCCTTAGTGGCTGCCTCAATCACATCTGGATGGAGCGCATGCAGCACATCTGTATCACATATGGGTTGGCAGGTGAGAACAATTTGCAAGTATAAATGTAATATGCAACATGAGAAAAATGCAAGCAAAAATAAAATTAAGAATTCATATGAACCTCAATCCCTGGGCGCCTGAAACATCATCTATTTGGGATATTTAAAGGGGCAGTCAACACATTTTCTCACTTACCATGAGTGATTTTCATACTTTTGGTTTTATCTTGGCAGGTTTTGAGAGATTAGTTGTCCTGCTTAAAGCTTTTAAAAATCACACTTTAAAAATCAACACCAAAGTGACTTTCTGGAAACAACAGTCCTAGTTACTCTCTATAATCCTGTGGACCGTTTTAAATCTAATTACTTCTTACAGGAGAAATAGTTCCAGTTTTAATGTCCCACTGAATTCTCACAGACTTTAATTGATGGCATCGCTGTCACCAGCTTTAG
>JAVQJF010065446.1:0-51204 GCA_036023855.1 Gadopsis marmoratus | reverse complement strand
GGTTGGTGGTTAATGGGGTTGAATGTGGCCCATGTTGCGGCCGGGTGTGTTGGTTATGTTGGGGTGGTAATAATAGTGGGTGTCATAAACGGCCCCCCCCCCCCCCCAGTTAGCGCTCAAACGCAGCCGAAAGCCACTCTGCGGTCACTCATCTTTATTGGTCCACAGCCATGCGTTTTAACTAGCGATACACAGGCCCACATATGAATAGGCACTACTTCCTGGAACATTAGGCAGTTTATTTTTGGACTCTATGACTTCCATCCAGATATCCTCAAGTGGATTTGCCTCTAGAGAGTGCTGATCTGATATGCTTGGTTTTCCTGTAGGGGAGCATGTCAGGTGTGTGTGTGTGTGTGTTTTAGGAGATTGGGTAAAACATTTTTTTTTTTTTCCTGGGTATCTGTGGGCTCTATCAAGGGATTGGATCAAGTGAGACTACGGTGACAAGTGTATGCTGGAGTGCGTGTGCGCGTTTGTGTGTCTTTGTTCGGCGCGTGTGGCTGTCAAAGATATGGACAGGCACACTTTTTCCTTTTATGAGCGGACCTGGTGGAGCTCCGCTGGGACGCAATGTCAAAGCAGCGAGGAGGAGGAGGAGGAGGAGGAGGAGGAGGAGAGAGGGGAGAGGGGAGGAGGTAGCCATTTTGAAATGTAGCAGTCAAGAAAAGGCTGTTTTACCTATTAATATGCATCATAAAAAGGCATAAAGACCCTTTTTTAAAGGCAAACCTATTTAGAACCAGCACACTCGCAGTGAGTCATCACCTTAACAATTTATCCATCATCCAAGCACACAAACAGGCTGTCACTATGTCAAACAGAGCGTCAATGAATATTGGGTAATTGCGGTTGTTCGTCAGTGTCAGCTAATTCTGGTGCCATTGCATGCTTTCGAGGGAAACCAAAAAAAGGCACGGGCTTGGAGATTTTCTAGTGAGTGCGGCAGCAGGTGGGTTCATGAAACACATTTAAGATTTCTGACGCGTTCGTTAACATGAACATTAGAATAAAAATAAGTGTAAACAAATGACGGGATTGCACTTTTAAGCATAACCATAGAGGTGGCCGATCCAGATTCTCAGCGACAGTCTCCAAACCCCAGTCCGCCACTATCTCACACCCTCAACTGTGTCTTCTACCCCTGGAACGTTGATTTAAAGGGTCCATCTCGGCTACACGTGGGCCCTCTCAAGCACATTGGCCAAGACGGGGCCAAAAGTTCACCGCCGTCAGCTCTGAACTAATGGCTAACGCTTTTACAACCTTTCCGGGCAACATGGAGGAATCATCGTCTGTCCGCGGCTCATCGGGCCATTCCACACATGTCCGCTCTGTCTCTGCCATGGGAGCTTTACATTAGGAGAGAATGAGCATAGCAAAGGATTTCCACCTCGGTGTTACCTGTCCCTCCTTTTTACTCTGGTCCCTTGTTCCCTTCCCACTGTCCCTCTCCCTCCCACCTCAATTCGTTATTCTCCCTGGGAAGCAGTGGAATTAAAGCAGTGCGTCCCCTCTTTGACTTTGAATTAATGTACAACACACTGAAACTGGCAAAGGCGGGCAATATGCTATATTTCCCCTGTTTTGAACGCTGCCCCTCATGGTTTTTGTGAGTCTGGCAGGTGGCAGAGCAACTGAGCTTGCGCCCCGATCTGTTTGATGTCTAAGACATGGCTTGAAGTTGTCACGGGGGACATCTCTTATATATTACATGGTAGCTAGGGGGCAACCTACTGTGAAAACAACACTTACGCGTCTGGTTTTTGAAACTTCACGGAGGGTCAATCCAGGCTCAAAGAGAATCGGCAAACAGCAACCGTGCGCTCGCAATGCCTTCATTTGCTAGAGTTAAGTTTGAGATGTATTTGCCAAATGCGCTATTGCCAAAGCAAACTGGATTTTTATTTATTTTAGTAAGGGATTCATGCAAATTAAAGCAATTTAAACACCAGAGAAAGGTGCTTGCCAGAGTGCCGCTAAGTCATTAAAGCAGATTTACTCTGTTTGCTGTCACAATACCGCATCCGACGTCTATCACCAATACACGGACGACACCAACCGGAGCCGCCCGTTATTAGATGACCAAAATTCCACAGGTCTCATGATGAGAACTAAACCATCTTCATCGATCAACATGGGACTGGACACGGTCTAAAATAACGGTTTTGCTGAGTATATTCTTGAGCAAATTGTTGTGTTAAGAAGGCCGGATATCTATCATCAACTCATTAGCAAAGTCCCTCAGTAAGATCTATTCCAAGATTCTTTGTTTTCATAATAGTTTTTTCTGTTCACTGATATGGTTTTTAGTGAACCTGAAGTCGGTAAATAGTCTGCCTCATTTTCATCACTTCTCAAATCATTTTCTTACAGGTGAATCCGATAAACTAAATCAATTCATTGCAGTCACACAGACCAAAGGTTTGGACTGGTGTCCAGCATCCCGAACCCATCTCAGTATCTCAGCATCCTCATCAAAAATATCTCATCAACAGACTTGGCAAAAAGTCCCATAAAAGCAGCGCCTGAGAAGACATATTCATCTCACACCAAAGCATAAAGATCTACTTTTAAACCCAAGTCCATCATCAGCTTCTCTGGCAACAGCAGCAGCACATAAAAATGCTATCTCGCCATCCTGAGCTACACCTGAAGTGTGGACTTGAAATCAATTTTCTCCTTTTGGCCCTTTTTTGATATCCTTTCTCCTCGGCTGCATCCTCTGTCTGCTCCTCTGAACTGTTTGTGAAGCATTGAAGTTCACTCTGGGATTTGAAGTTCGGAGGGAAGCTGTCTGGAATATTTCTGGCCCCATTTTCTTTTAAGAAAAGGGGGTTACTATTGGATTTCTGGTTTGAAATAACGAATCCAATTACCTTTTCAGTGCAGTCTGTATTACTAAACGCTTTTCGACTGTCTCCCACAGCCAGAGAGAAGAAGAAAGAGAGATATAAAGTTCCAAAGAAGCCTATAGAAAAAATATTTATTGCATCTAATAGTGATCATTTCTGGAAAACCTTTGGAAATAAAATTGTTTAATCATTTGAACATGAACGTGCCAGATCTCGTTTTGCTTAGGATTCAAATTCAAATTCTGTTAATCTATAGAGCTGCCTTGTGTCAACAGGTAGAAAACCTGAATGGATGAAAGAGGTGCACATGTACTAATAGAGGTCATTGGAATTAGCTACTGGAAAGAAGTGTCCAAGACAGTAAATACTAATTGGCCTGCATTTGGTATCGGAAATACACAAAATACAAAGTACAGTTAAGGCTGAATGCACTTGTGTTGGCCCCCTTTTTGACCTGATGATGGTGCTAAATAAAAGATTATGGGCTCACCAAAGTCATTTATATTCATCCTGAGGGGCACATGAATGTGTATGTGTAAGTATGTGCCAAATTTCATCCACTAAAACCCACAAATGTCAGCCTCATGGCGGCGCTAGGTGAAAAGTCAGGGGATCGCCAAAATCATTGGAATCCATGAATAGGTGTACATTTCATACCAATCTATGTTGAGATATTTCTCAGGATAAGTGAATGTTTCGGCCTCGTGGCGCTACATGAAAAGTCAGGCGTTTCCCAAAATACGAAGGGTTCATCCTCTGGGGACCGTGAATGTCTGCACAACGTTTCGCTGCAGTTGTTGAGCTATTTTAGTCATGTGGACTGACCGGACAACAGACCACCGTTACCACCCCGAGAAATGTATTTCTAAAAAAAAAAAAAAGACACTTTTGAGGTCTGCGGTGTTTGAGGGAGTTAAGGTTTACGCTCTTTACAGCTCTCAAAGCCCCGAGGTGAAAAGAAAACACAACGTGCACTTACATTGTTCTGTGTGCATCAACACAGAAGGCAATACAGAAGAAGGCACTCTTGCATGAGGAACGCTAGTCTGCCACAAACTCAAGGTTGCTGCATTTCCATTCTTATACCAGGGAGCAACATAGGCCTATTCAAAGAGCGGCGGCAAAGTCAGCATATGAATTAAATATTCTGTTCAGCTATTCTCTCAGTTTCAACAACACAGCATGCTGGTGTTAAAAGTTCTTTTGTTGTTTTTAAGTAAACGCGTTAGCTTGGCCTGGCTTAAACTCTCTTCTTGACATTTTAAATGGTGAGTAATAATGTACATCAGGTAAGTGAGGAAAAAATATATATCAAACAGTAAGATCTTAGGTTTTTACTCTCCTCAAGCCCTCATCTGGTGATCCTTCCCAAATGTAAAAAGCTAAGTGTGAGAGCAAAGAATCCAACGGAAAATTTGACTTTGACAGCAACATTAGAGCCTCATTAACTCCACAAATGGTGCAGTGAACATCCACCTTTCAAAGGAAATATGTAAACGACTGTTGCCACTGAGGAGCTGCCGCTCGCGGCTATGAGCTTCACCATTATAGAGAACGGGTTAAGTCCAATGAACCTCACATCAAAATAGATCGAAGAGGAGCAAATGGGTTTAATAGTGTATTGATGGCGGCCTCTGTGTAACCCGGGCCGCAGTGACCCCACTTTGACGGCGACATAAGGAGGGCCAGCCAAGGCTCCCGCTTAATGCCGCGTAGCTAATCACCTCAAAATCGACCACAGAGTGACTGTGTGTGTGTGTGTGTGTGT
Organism: Gadopsis marmoratus; assembly: GCA_036023855.1. Lineage (NCBI taxonomy): Eukaryota > Metazoa > Chordata > Actinopteri > Centrarchiformes > Percichthyidae > Gadopsis > Gadopsis marmoratus. Next base: position 46,581 of record JAVQJF010065446.1, on the reverse strand, counting down.
GTGGGTTTATGCGAGTGGGTGTGCTCGCACAGGCAAACATCTCTCGAGTCAAACAGCTCTGCAATTAGCCAAAAACTGAAAAGCAGCAGCGAGGTTCAAATGTTTGGCAGGTATTCATTAATTGCTGATGGAAACTCGGGGGGGACAATGGGGGTCAGTTCATTTCCTCACTCTTATCTGCGCGGCGCAGAAACGGTGCCCACAATTGTCACGTAAAGCGTATGTTGTTGACTGGCGCGCTATCGCCGCATTGTGGGAATGATTGCTGTCTGAGAAATGTTTGGCAGGGAAAAAATGTTCTCGGGGGGGGGGGAGTTCTTTTGGGACAATTAGCAGGTTCGTCACTAATCTGTCATGTTTCTGACAGCTGATGTGGTGGCTTGTTTTTCCCAGTGTGCTGCATCAAAGTGAAGACTCTAGACCTGAATTCAAAAGACCAGAGGTGAAGGGAGCACTACCATCCTTTACTTAAGTAAAAGTGCCAGTATAGCTATGTAAAAATACTGCATTGTAGGTAAAGGTATTATAAGCAAAGTGCACTTAAAGTATCAAAACTTAAAAGTACTCATTCTGTAGAAAATAGCCCCCTGTACATTAAGACTGATGCATCAATGTGTACGCAGTATGTTACTGTTGGTGCTGGTCCAGTTTGGACTAGTTTAGGTGGTCTAGGCCAGCCAACCAGTACCCTTCCAGTGGGTCACAAAAAACATCTGGGGGCTTGTGAGTCGATTAATGAGATTGGAAAGAAGAGAAAATAAGTTATTCTACACAAATATGTACACAGTTTTGCTTTTTAGAGAAACATTCTATCGTTTTACCTCTTTGGAAGTCAAACAGTTATTTTAACATTTAGCCCCAACTAGACACTGCTTTAATGTACAGAGTCACCTATCAACATGGTTGGGAACGGCGGGTTTAATCTTTGGTAATGCATTTTATAAATGTAGCACATGTCTTGATGCAAACTCTTAAACAAAAAAAAAAGCCAAGTATTCAATGAGTAAAAGCACAGTATTTCCCTCTGAAATGTAGCAACACAATACATGCAAATGTAAAGTACAAGTATCTTAAAACTGTTTAAGTACAGTATTGGAGTAAATATACTTAGTTACTTTCCATCACTGGAGAGGCTCGTTTCTATTGTCTAGTTTCAGCTGACTTTGGAAATGTCTTATGGAGGCAAACAATGCGTTAATACCCTGAGAGTACACATACTGATGACACCGGATAGAATATCAGCAATGCCAATGCACCAAAAATCTGCAAACAAACCGTATCTAACTAAGAATGCGAGAGGATTGTGTGAAGTCAACAAATCAGCAACTATTACACCCTCTCCCCCTCCCTTTTATCTCTCGCTCAGCAAATAATGATTGAATTTGCATTCCAATAAACTGCGTGAGACCATAAACACAATGAATAACCCAAAGTGTTTCATGAATTATGGCATCAACCAGATTTACCATATGATGCTCATACATAATTAGGATGAATCACGATAAATAAGCCATACATTACTCATGACTATTGCAGGGGCCCTTCTGCAGCCACACTGGGAGGGAGGAAGTGGGGTGGGGGGGGGCATGGCTTACCTAGAGGAGAGAAGAGAGAGAAAAAGAGTGATCATCATGTCAGTGTCACAGTATTCATAATTAATATGCCTCAAGGGGGAAACGCACAGACGGTGTTGCAGCATGAGGTGTAAATACAGTGTAGGTATCAAATTTGTTAGCCAACCTGTGGCTACGCTGCGCCTTTTCTACACAACTGTTGCATTAAATTGCCACATCCTGGAGAGTTTTCGCACATTGCGGTAGCAGAAGAGGAGGCGAGACGTGAATTCGGGTTGTAGTTTGAGCATGACGCACGCAGGCCTCCTGCAGTAAATAACAGCATTTCAAAAGGAGCTTTCTTTTGACAGTCCCCTCCTGTCAGTCGGGTGATTTGTTTCGGTAAAAGCAATTTCCTTTAAAAAAAAAAAAAAAAAAAAAAAAAGATATCTGTTAGCTTACAGATACAGTGCAGGGGGCAGATAGCGGGATCACCATGGCAGTCATGCTCAGACACTCGCAGCATTTACACACGATTGAAACACCACTTCGAGCACACATAGACACACTGCCTCAAAGCTCTGGGTTTCTGCAGTGAAAAAAGGCCAGTAAAGTAAATAAGCCACTCTGATCTTCATTTCAAAGGAAGACATATGATGTTTATCGCAATAAAGTAAATTCGTCAAAAAAATAAATGAATAAAAAAAGGCGAAAGTGAGAGGGAAAGCAGGATAAAGTGAGCGAGACAGGAACAGAAGAGAAGGGGTGTGTGTGTGTGGGGAGGAATAAAAGAATGACACCACGGGAGCAGGGGAGCCTCGGGGTGCTTGCCGTGCTCTCATTGATTTCTCATTAGTAAATTCAGCCCTCGATTTCATCAGCCCGGGCAAAGGAATACAGCTAACGAAGGCATGGCAGTTACTTTGGTCTTATATTCCGCCGGAGGGCAAATTTCCATTCTCCTTTAGCTGGTGATTAGGAAGGGCAGAGGATGTGGATTCAGTCATGGAGCCCCTTGCCCGCCACTGGAATGAAACCCGCTGCAAAGCTTTTGACCAGTAGGTCTCAGCCCAATTAGCCGGTCCCACAAAAACAGGATTTCCTGGAGCATAGTTTTCTGGAGAGATTGATGCTTCATTAGCTGAAGCCATCATTGTTCCTGCATCTAAAAAGGCACTGGAAAGGGATTCAGGCAAGCTCAAAGGACTTACAAAGACACTCGGTATTAGACATATCCCATCAGGCACCTGATCCTACTTCTAAAAAGTAAGAGAATGCTGGTCAGATGGTGCTTTTCATTGTCTGGTCTGGTGTAATGATTTCAAAGCATGCACAGCTCTCAGGTTAGACGGTAATGTGCACTGAATGGTCGGTTAGGTGCATCTTTTGCAGCAAATTAGACAGGGTAACTCTTGATTTAAAGGAGTACGGTTAGTCGGGGCACATTCGTTTCAGAAAATATACAGAACCCTCATTAGGTGGCACTGTGTACTCTGCAGCCACCGAGGGGGAATTGCTGAGGAGAACTCATTTTCTTTTAGCGTTCATTTTATGAGAATAAAGATCGGTTTTATCTGTCAAATATCATATGAAGGAAGAAAGACTGCAGCGTCCGTGGGCATGTTAAAAAGAATATTGTGTTTTATTGCTGCTGCAGTCGGACAAAAGAGGCCCTGCTTGTGATATATCAGCCAGAAGATCAGGCGGATTGTCGCCGGATAGGTTCTCATATCTGTACCGTCAATGTGCTGGGCGGCAATGAAAGAGAGAGTGCGAGTGTGAAAGAGAGAACAAGAAGTAAGTGAGGAGGGGTGATCTTATCGGAACACAGAGGGGGTCCATCTCTGGTGTCATCTCAGCAGACACGGATGCAAACGCAGACAGGGATGCACTCCCTCTAAACTCTTAGCGTTTATTAGGCGGCTTGCAGATGGAGCCGCCATTAGTGCAGACACGCGTGCAATCACGCACACACGCCGCCGCCGCCGCCGCCTCTAATTAGCTCAAGTTTACCGAACAAAATAACTGCGGCGGCACGAACGGCCACATCTGGGAGTGGCGCACCGGCCCGAGGGTTTACGGGCGGGCGAGCAGCCGCCAACAGATGCAGCAGAGGGGAGGGAGCACAAACACGGGGAAGGTTTGCACTGTATCCTCATCCAGTGTGCAAGAGGATATGGCAACAACACCGACTGGGCTGAAAATGTCCTCCTGTGTAGGGTTATCGCTGCATACGGTGGTTAAAAGGACGATTCCGGATTATTTCAGGTGGGGGAACACCGTTGCATCGTGTTACATAAAACGAACAGCAAACAGTTAGCAATTAATTAATCAATCAATTATTTGAGAAAATTAAATATTAAAAGTTGAGTTAACAGTAGTAGTTTTGTGTCTTTGTCTGGGTTATTTTGCATGTAAACCTTCCGTCGTTGGTGACAAACAAATCCTGAACTTCAGCATGTTGTCCACTCCTCGGGATGAGCTGTAGAAATCCCACACTGGCACTCTCTTCTTCACAGATGTCACGCTAAACACTATACTATGTTACACAATATATTATAGAAAACCTACCGAGGAAGACTGTGAAGCAGGTTCTGTTCTCTGCTATTCTGCCGTCAATTATATTTCCTTGCCTAGGTTTGCACTGTGCAGCTGTATTAGCAGAATAAGAATGACAAAAAAAACCTAAATATTAAAACAAATGTCAGCTCAGACACAGCTCAGGCCCCCTGACTCCCCGGGCCCCTAGCCCTCTGCCCAGTAGACCCTTTCAGTAATCTATGTAAGGAAGGCATATTTGCTTTAGTTGTAACTACTTGATCGATTAATGTTTTTTAAAGCTTAATAGACCAGAAATTAAAAGAAAAAAAAATCAATAAGGACAACTTAAGTTGTAAACAAGCTCTTCGTCTTGTGTGTATCCTCCAGCATAACTTGATATATTTTATTCGCTAACAACATATTGGCATTTCCATCTGCAGACAGCCTGGCAACTCAAATGACTTATTTCTAATATTCAAAAAAAACTTCAATCTATAATTCATAAGCCATTATTAAGTCCAGTGTTTGCAACTTATTGCATAGACCCTTTATAACATGCTATGCCTTCTTAAGGAATCAGAAATTAGATATCATTATTGAAAAAGCAAACGCAAAAGCTTTTGTAGAATATTATTGAGACGTGACTGACAGCAGAGAACTCTGCTCCACTGGGGGATCTGAACCCTGAACATCTGTAAATAAATCATTTGCCCCGTCCAGCAACCCTGAAGGCAACACTGCTACTTTTCACCCGATTATTTCTTGTGTCCTTCAGACAACAGCCGCCTCAGCTGTTGACGTGGGGCGGTGGAGGAGAACAGCGGGCAGAATGCATCCTGTGATCAAAGGAGTCTCTGTCTTATCTTCTTCTCCTCCTCTCGCACGGAAGGCTCGTGCTGCACCGGGCGTCACTGCGCTGAAGAGGAGCGCGAGGGGTGTGTGTAGATGTACGGTATATATGCGCATGTTGAGGGATGGGAGGGCGATCAACCGGCGCCCTTCGGGACGGGGGATTAGTGGGCGGAAGCACTGGAAGCACCAACTAGTGTCCTGATCGATTAAGACTAACAACTGCGCGTGTGTGTGTGTGTGCAGGGGCATTATTTATGCATTCGTGTTCCCATAAATGAATCCAAATTTCTGTTTTCATTACTTGATTCCCGACTAACATTCCCAAACATATGTGCCCTTTTCTGGATAAAAAGAAAAAAAAAAAACATCGATTTTTCACAGAACACCGACTTGCATGAGACACGCGGGAGGGGAGGGGGGGCAAGGAGCGTGCTTCACCTTACCAAGTGTCACGCAGCTGAAAGTTTACCTCAGTCGGGGAATAGCTGGCGAGGCGCCGTCATAAAATAAAAATGATGTTGTCTTCAGAGCCCACTGTGTTTGTTTTCCTCAAATTGTGAAGCAGCTCTGGTGTGAATAAGAAGGTAATGTGTACCCCAGACTGTGGATCGGAAGACAATAATACATCAGCCATCATTCTTTCATCAGTAACGCGCTTGCCTATAGCTCACAACTGGAAAATAAGCTTTGGCTCCTGTAGCAATCTGACAGCAGATGTTCAGCTTAAATTCTGCTATTTTAGGTGCTTTTCTTCAAAAAAACATCCTCCTTTCTTCCGATACCCAACAAAGGTATTTTTTTGGATTGACTTTATTTATGCATGGGCATGATGCAACCCATCCACGTCGCCCCGAAAGCCCGTACAGTCTAAAACACAACAAAACTCATATTTTGGAAAAGAGCTTGCGCAGATTTATTTATTTGGCGGTTTTTCCCCTCTCTTTTTTGATGAATTCCCTTGTCTCGTTCTCTCTCGCTTCCTCTCTCGCATCCCAACAGGGAATCGAGGACACACGCTCGCCCTACAAACCTCCCAAGAGGAGCTGTGAATTTCTAAACAGTGCGTGTGTGTGTGTGTGTGTGTTTATGTGTTAGTGTATAGTAGACGTCTGCGTGATGGGGGAAGGAGCAGGCGCCACCCTGCGCCGGAAGAGAAATGCCCTCCAAGCATAATTGCTATGGATCTCCCCGCTGCATAAACGGCGTTATCACAGTTTGTCTAATTGTGAAAGCTGTGATCAGCATAAAGAAAGGGTGAGCCTGTGTATATATATATGTGTGTGTGTGCGTGTTTACAGGGGCGGGCAGGGCTGTTCCCCCTCTCCCTCCCCATCATCTCGGCCTGTTTATCATCATAAAAGTAATTATCATAAAGTTTGGCTTTGTGCAAACAGTGAAAATGGGCTCGGATGAGGTTCACCTCTGCAGACGTCCAACGGAACATGTTTGTCAGACGCTGCCATCGAAGGATGACGGCGACAGGAAGCCAGTGCACCCGAAGCATTTGTTTGCGCAGTAAGGCCGGGCAATTACAGAAACAAACGTTGAACGCACGTGACTCATTAGCTACCACTTCAGGTCGAGCGCCTCCGACGTGCATCGTCTTCCATGTTTCAGCAAAGTTAGACCGGCAGCGTGGCAGCAACACATTGCACAGCTTTATTTAGAGTGCCCTCTTTGGGCCAAACAATGTATAGTGTGTGTGTGTGGCCATAAGTACGTGGACACGCGTGTTACTGTCCTTTGCGTCTGCGGCTGCTTTATCGTGGTTTGGGCCAGGTTCCAGTTAAGGGAATTCCTAATTCTTCAGCATTCAATTACATTTCACACATAACCGTGCTTCCAGCTTTGTGCACACGTTTTTGGGAATATGCTTTCCTGTTTCAGCATGATGCTCGAGAAGCCCTCAAAATGAAATAACACAAATACGACTAAGAGCAACAGCTGTTTTTCTGGTCAGACAGTGCCATAGGCTACGTTACAAATCACCGTTTGCATGATGTCACAATGATGGTTTACGGTTTTGGCACAAAAATGCCTTGGTTGGGTTTAAGGAAAGATCATGGTTTGGGTTAAAAGACTACTTTGCTAAGGTTCAGGGACCTTCTCCGCCATGGTTCTACTAATAAACATTTGGGAGCAATCGTGGTCACGCTTATAATAAGACAGTTTCAGTTTGGAAACCGGAAACCAGCACTCTTAAAACACACTTTGATTGATATGACTTCCAGCAGGGATGACGAAGAGTTTACCTTTTCATCTCACCTTTCATTGTGCTACACTGTCTCCTTCATTCTGTCTGGAGACCAACAGACAGAGCTCTCTGGACTCGACTGCTCATTTTATCCTGCATTGAAGTGTGGCGGCACAAAGCTTTTGCCCCTGCGGTTAAAAGAGTGGAGCTATTTTGAAGTAAAATCCACCAGCGGGGGTGGCCTCCCAGACACAAGGTATAAATACGGTGGTGTTCCTTTGTTGCCCTGAAAGCCTCTGGGCACAAATGAAGTATGTGGTCTCCCTGCTATGATGTTCTAAATATGCATGGGGTCCGGTCAATAAGAGGATATAGCGCTGTAGTCATGTAGCGGTGAACACATATTGCACTGTCTACTTCCTGTAAAAGCGTCTATGCAAAAGAAAAAAAAAAGAAGTGATTCATCTTTCCAATAGAGAGAAACCACAGCAGATAACCGATCGCCCATGGTCAGCCTTGTAAATGAAGGGGCTATGGCGAAGGTGCCCTTGAGAGGTGTGTGTGTGTGTGTGTGTGTGTGTGTTTGTGTGCGTTCAGTGTGTGCAAAGCCCAGCGGGTGAGGCAGGGGAAGTAGAGGGAAGTTTGATGTCTCCCACACATAAACCGTGATTAACACAGTTGGGTTTCAAAGATCTGAGCGCTGCCAAGAAATAGTGCTTAACTGCACTCATGCAAGTGCACACCAACGTGCACAGGAGCGCATGCTTACGCACGAACACACACACACACACACACAGACGGAGAGAAAGAGAAGAGGGCCTCTGCATTACCGCTGCACGGCCATGCCACGTGTCTTTAAACATGCTATGCTAATCATTACGCTCTATTCATTCTCTTTCTCCAGACAATAGCTCTCACTTCAAAAACAATTAGAGCGCAATGGCACAAACCCTTGATGAAAGTGGCACCGTTAGGTAGAAGGGCTGAAAATGATACAGGTGACTCATGGAGAGCCCCCCACACACACACACAGACCCCCATCCCACCACCGTCATCTTCGCCAACCGCCACACTTGTGTGATTGAACCGTGGCGTAATCTGTCATTCAGTGTCGAGCACTGGTAAAATTTCATTACAATAGGAACTAATGTGAGAAAAGCAATTATACCACTCCCATAATGCACTACTTCAGCACAACGGTGACCTTTCCGTCTGTGATTGTTCATTTCCAAAAGGTGTTCTCCGCAGTGAATATACATGAATATCAACACTCTGAGGACAGAATAGTTAATCTCACCTCTTCGCCTTCTCGGTCTGGGTGGAAGGTAACAAATCGAAAAGAATGGATCCTCTGGACTGATTGAACGCTGACCAAAACGTGGTCCCCGCTGTTATCCCATCGACTGCATGCGACATGTAGCATTTAAATTAATTAGTTGCACTACATTTCCACACAACATGGGTTTATAAATTAACATCGTGATTGTTGTTTCGGGTTGCAAATATTTTAAGCCGATACAAAACATCAGCCGTAGCACCAAATGTCCATCCGCCATGCTTCAAATATGCTGCACAACAGATACAGAATCTCACTCTGTTTCCCTCTCTCTACCCAACCGGTCGAGGCAGATGACCGCCCACCCTGAGCCTGGTTCTGCTCGAGGTTTCTGCCTGATAAAAGGCAGTTGTTCCTTGCCACTGTCTCCTAGTGCTGCTCATGGTGGAATTGTTGGGTCTATACATATAGAGTTGGTATAGACTTGCTCTATATTAACAAGTGCTATGAGATAACTGTTATGATATAGCGCTATATAAATAAAATGTAATTGAATTATTATTGAGCAGGGCATATTATAGTATAAAAATCAATTTTTCAGTGCTCTCTGGTGGACAAACTATGTAATGGATTCTAAATGACCTCAAACCTATTTTGACATTTCTAAAATTGCTTCTTACTTACGTACCAACATATACACTGATGATATATCTGCAATAAATTAATTTCAGCCAATATTTCATCCTGGCCAATTTATCGGTCTAACTAGTTGCCGTGGACTGGTCACCCTTAACAGGCTCGTGCTTTGTCTAAATACAGTAAATAAAAAAAAGCTACAAAGCAACTGAAATATACAGGACTTTAAAATCTCCAGCATTTGAGTAACGCAACAGCTGCTACCCTAATCTAGACACAGATATAATCCATTATGCAGTTGTTTTCTTTGACATGACTGACATGTAAAATCAGTGGGTACCCCTTAAAATAAAATGACGGTGATGTTAATTCAATGGAGCAAATCAAACCAGCTTTCAAAATCAGGTAATAATTTATATGATTATATTCCAGTCAAGCCTCTCCATATGGTAATATTAGGTTTTCACATACCGAAGGTTTTGCAATGGTGAAGACGTCTATCTAATGACACTGTGACACTGGCAGAATTTTATATGCATCCCGTTCAGCAGCAACATGCCTACTGAATAAAGGGAAACAGTGCTGACATTCTGCTCCCAGTTTGATAGATTTGGCATTAAACCTTAATAAGAACATTTAAAAACAGCAGCCTGCGTGAAAAAAATAAATAAATAAATGATTGTATTGACTGAGCAAAACACCTACAGTTACATCTGAGCTAAGAGTAATAACGTAAAGTCAGTAACAAACTGAAGCTTGAGATTTGAGAGTAAAAATCCTGATAAAACGCAGTGATTCACGTGTTTTTGTTTTTGTTTTTTTTTTAAATCAGGCTTTTAGGATAACAAGACAGGCTTTCAAAGTCATCAAACTACTTTGACTGACAGGCCTTTTTGCAGAAATTATGACCAAATAGATCGGTTTTTAACATTTTTACCCCCCTATACGAGTTGATTTGAAAATGTTTTCACACATATTTTGGCATGGACTGAATTTTTTCTATGACTAAGCAATTGATTCTCACCTCTTATCAGTTAATACTGCAGACTGTCTGACTGAACTGGCAAAAAATAAATAAATAAACTGTCCCAGTCGACTTATTCTACCACAGGGGATTTTTTTAGGAAATGAAACTCAAATAAATAAAAAAAAAAAGCCTGATATATATATATATTTTTTTTTAAAAGATCCAAATACGTGCGCTTGTTTTATGTGCCCTGAGATTTCTGCTGGCATGACCTACCACTTTAACGTTTAGCTCAAAACTTTCAGATCTGACCTCGATGACAGCACCACGCGCGCACCAATTGGGGTCACATCGCCGCGGGACATCTGATGCTCAATCTTCCATCACGGTAAAATTGCAACCCTCTATATCATAAAGTTTTGCATCTCATGGGAAATTAACCACACCTGTTTTGAAAGGAAGTGGAGGCAGCAAAGTTGAAGAAATACAAACAATTTTCTTTCCTGCCGCCCTGAAACACCCCCCCCCCCCCAAAAAAGACTTTCCTTGTAGTGGAAAACATTTAATGCAATTATAAAAACGCCCATCAGTAAATATTTAATGCGACTCCGAGGCAAAAGAGGCTATCAAGGTTTTTCACAAGGGCAATGAAACACTTCTGTTTAACTTTTAAGCAGGCGCTGCAACATGGCCAGCCACAGTATACACTCGAGATGAAGCGGTGGCCCTGGCTGCTTATACATAGATGTATGTCTGAAAGATCCATCTGCCTCTGCCTGCATCTGAACTCGCATCTAACCTCTCGGCGTTTGTGCTACCCCCTCACTGCGCAACCTCCCGTTCTCATTCTCCTCATCTCCGTTTGATTTCTCGGAGCTTGTCATCCCAGGCCCCGGCTTGTCCAAGAGACTCCGAGGCCATTAAATATTCATCCGCTCTCATCAATTGCTCCCCCAGCCCTTTTGGAGGAAGGGGGGAAAAAAATGACATTGAATTATTCAGGGCCCAATCAGGGCTATTTCTGGCGACTGCCGTGGCTTAGATGAGATGGCGCAGCGGGCTCCAGGGTTTGTGTGTTTTGATGTGGTGGCTCTGTTAACTGCATGTCCATCCTCAGCTGTCATAATTACCGGCATTACAACATTATGCAGTGGTCATCAAAACGCCTACTTTTCTCCTGACAACAATTTCCCATCATTGCTGCCCGGCCGAACGACCTCAATAGATCAACTAAAAATTGCTATATGATGTTTCCGCAAGAAGATTTTTCCTTTAGCTTGTGTGCAGATAAGGAGTGCGAGTAGACCCCTACAGAAAAGAAATATGCACAGAGATTAAAGCCGGTGTGATCATGCAACGAGCAGAGAGTGAGTGATATCATTCAGTCTAGTTCCAGGCCATGGAGGCTACTTCACATAGCTCCACGGGGCGAGGAAGAAAAGATCAGAAAAACACAAATCAACATCTTTCCAAAGCCGGAGAACATCCACTCTCAAGAACCGCATTTAAAATGGACAGCTTGCAGATGATTTTCTTTTTAAAAAAAAGCATTTCTCACACGGCGGCATGACTACGACGAGCGGAAAGCCGACGCCAGAAAGGCGAAAACATCTTAAATCATGCTCAGCTGAAGTGAGAAGGAAGTTCTCCGTGCGGGGTCACAGGGGTCTCACTCCTCTGTCTAAAGATAGCAACGCGTGAGACTAATTCGCACACTAAAAATGTCACTTACAGATAAGTACTACGAGCAGCATGCTCATTATTCTGAAAGGATAAGATTGGGCATTCGAGTGTGAAAATTTCAACACTGGCGCAAGAGGAGGGTGGACACTAAACAGGGCCCTCGGGGCTGTACTCACAAAGAAGGTGTTGCTGATCTCTGAACCAGAATGACATTGTTGAGCACGTGTGGACACTGTGTACATAGACCATGGAAAATATCAGCAATATGCCTTTGATGAAAGTAAATGACAGCCACAGTCAGCGTGCCAGATTACATAGAATCTTTGTACATTCTTAGTGTAAGATTATACTATTACTTCACTACTTGGTAGCGAGTACTTGGTAGGGTTTCTCTACTAAATCCTATCCTTTTGAAAGGGGGTTGATCCACCCATTCTTTCATCATATTAACACTGTAAAACATTGTGAGCTAGTTTAAGTTAAAGGGGTAAGATCCCCTGTTGCCTTAAAGTCACAGTGCAATGCAAGTTAGAGCGTGATTAGCTTAAGAGGTAAATGAACAATGAACACGGGGAGCCAGGTTTAAAATCTTTCAAAGTCGTCTCGCGACTTGTTTTAATGTACAAACAAATTGATCTGGTTTGTCACACCGACAAACATTACAATCAGATTTGCTTTCCAGCCTCGTTGTTTTAGTTTGAAGAGTCTGTTTCCATGCATGTTTTTCATAAAAATTAAATAACAAAAAGAGTCTCTGAGGAGTTCAAATCTTCGAACCATGCATGCCTGATAGTAAACAAATATGCTAATCAAGTCACAAGGTACCAAATGAAATTAATAAAACCTTTTCTGTATATTAACACAAAGTTAATGAGAAAAGATTAGTCAACTTCACTCAAATTCTGTGCGATATTGTCCGCTGGATCCTTTGCAGGGTTGCAAGGCTTGAACTTATCCTTGCATGCATTGAGCAAGAGAGTGTAGCCCACACAGGTTGCCAGTCAATAATGGAGCTAAAACATTCACACCCAGAATCGCAGCTATGGGCAATTTGGAGTCTAAAAATAACACAATGAACTACATAATGTGGCATCTTTCGAAGCGCCTGCCATTTTGAAAGGAAAAAAAAAAACACAAACAAGCGAAAAAGACCCTGAAAGACATCATTCAGTGCGTCTAACACACAAAACCGTATTCAGTTGATTAAAGTGCTATCAAGGCACCCAAGGACTTGTTATTCAGTATCATTTTACAAGGTAAATTCACTTGAATCAATTTCGTCATGACACTCGTGTGTACGAGCGTTCGTGTTTTTCCAATGAAACCTCCTTTTGAAACGGACCTCTTCAGGTTTTAACATCTGAATAGACCACAGATGACACTAAAAGGGCACGCTCCCATTCTATTGAAGCACCGCGGCCCCTGCCGAGTACAAATCGATACCTATTCACTGCGGATCATTCTATTTATCCATCATTTAAACATATTTACAGCACAGTGGCGGTTGAGTGATTCCGGACGGAATATTTAACATTTCACAGCAGCTCAGAACTTCGTGGTACTCTGCTTATGGATGTAATTTTGCTGCCATGTGCCCTCGTAAATAACGTGGGTAGAGGAAAGTGTCAGTGGCCGTATTCCATGCCCATGCTTAACAATTCCATAATACTCCCTCCTTCTGCTGCAAATCACATTCAACCTCAGAGATAATAATTCAACCGAAGCCAGTACATCAAAGTGTAACCTTCTTGGTTCTATGCCAGCTACACAAAGGTCATTCACAGGTCAAAGACTCAGCGGCTTCTCTATCAAGTGGAGGTCACATGGACGTCGCGTGAGATTGGAGATACCATCTGTATGCGACGGGGAGGTCATCCTGCGCCCCTCTGACTGATGGAACCTCCCGATCGGCCCCAGAAGCGCCCATTCCCCCTTCTCTTTGGAGCTTCCCTCCCCCTGCCCCTGCCCTGAGTAATGAAAACAATTAACATCTCTAATTACCGTCCTAAATCAGCGCTCAACACGCTGCACGTTGATTTGATAGACTGCCTGAGTTACGAGCTGCTCCCAATCGAACAGCGTACGGCATAAAAGACTTTACTGCATGGCGATTGAGCCTGCCAGCGCCTCGCAGGGTAAATAAATCTCAGGAATGTGGGCACAGTCAGCCCTGTCATCAACTCAAAAAGTTCCGAGGGGACACTCGCATCTGGCAAACTCCCATAGTGTTCAAGTGTTAAAGCTAATTGCCACAAGGTAATGGCCTAATCACTCAGTACAAATCCAGGCCATCAATGGCATTCAGCGTTGCTGAAAATCCTATTTGTAAATACCACGTCTGCTGATGAATCCAGGTATTTATCAGGTGTCTCAGCGGAGCCAGGCTGATATGAGCATCTTGGCATTCCGCACTGCAGGAGACTCACAGCGGGTGGGGTGGGGTGGGGTGGGGTGGGGACAGAACGGTACACGCCGAGCCCAGAAAAACATGACAGACTAAAAACACCTGCCTGTCACGCCGCTAAATCTGCAACGCTCCTTTGCCATCATATCCAGTCAAACATGAAACGCTCCTCTGTATTATCGTTCCCTCTCATGGAGGGCGGCGCTCGAGAGGAAGCTAAGAAACCGCGAAAGGGGCATCTGCTTCCTACCTCCTCTTTAGCTTCTTTTTTGCCCCCCTTCCTGGTATGTCGTGGGAGAGATGTAGCAGTGACAAGAGAAATGTTAACTGGCCTGTACTTTGGAATAACAATACCCAGCGCTGGCAGGCAGATAGCTGGTGACAAAGCTTCTCCTGACTGAGGCACGCAGGAGGGGGATAAAAAGCACAAGCCGGCGTCTGTCCTCCCGGCGTGACCCACCTCGGCTCTCGCGCACGCAAGAGCTGGAAAAACAAATAACACAAATAGCAGCGTGCCCCGATGACATTTCTCAGACGAAAGCGCAAGGCATGAACACCTACGTGCTTGCAGAAACAAGCCTCCCAACCTGTGTTTCTTATCTCCTGCTTCTGTTGTCTCTGATCAAGGTGCAAAAAATGCGCAGACAGGATTACGCTGTAAACACACACACAATGCGGCATACACACAGGTAAAGTACTCAGTAAAAGTATGAGCCGATCAACCGATCCCTGTCCTCGCCTGATCAGCGGTACCATGCACACATACAATCACAAGAGTCACATACACACACACACACACAAATGCAGCATAGCAGGCAAAGACAATAGCAATAAACAACAGGCATGAGGGATGTGCGACTTCGGCCGAGAACAGGAAGCTCATTGGATTATTGTGAAGAGCAATAGTGTGGATAAATAAGGCTGCAAAAGAAAAACATATTGAAGGAAATTCAAGGAAAATTCCTATTGGCCTACAGAGCTTCTATAGTAGGCCTGAGTGCCACTTTCAATGACAATCGATGTTGCATAAAAGCATGTCTAACAATAGCGAGCGGCGAGGTCGGAGGGAAACACATCCAACGTCTACGTCCACGCCCGATAACGGGAGCCTGCACTGTGCCGAGACGGCGGAATACACACGCCGAGGGGAGGAAATCATCAAGCAATAAATCTCTTAAGTTGTTTGGTGAGTCCACACTGTACTCTGCCGGTGAAGCAGGACGCCGCAATGAGATTCAAGGCACCAGTTGACCTGGGTTTTGTGATTTAAATGAGGAGGGTCCCTTCTGAACGATATTGTAACGCGGGCGATAAAGGCCGTGGTGCAGAATACGGTATTAAACACTGAGGTCAAGGTTGTTTCGTGAATATAAAAATACTTAGTACGGCTGATTAATCGTGTTGCCCCCCCCCCCCCCCTCTCTCTCTCTCTCGAGCTGCTAAGCTCTAGCACCAAAATTATTTGATCTAATTTAACCCTTAGCATAACGCTGCAGACGTAATTATTATATTATTTGGAAATAATGATACGTTACTACTGTAAGTGTAACAAAAACTGCTCCAAGTCATTTTAATGAGAAACTATAGGCTGAAGGCTGTCATGTAGGTGTCACGCCCTGTGCCTCTGTCTCACCCGGTCCCTCAGCTGTTTCATGTCAGCTCATCAGCTCACCTGGGTTTCATCAGCCACCTGTTGCCACCTGTTGAGTCCTCCACTTGGTTCACCCCCCCGGTGCATCCCAGTAGGTGGCTCTGCATGGAGCCGCATAACACAAATGTCCTTCGAGGTTCATTTGATGATCATAAAATCCAAAACAAAGAGGAACAAAACGCTCCTGGCCATCCAATCTGTTTTACACTTAGTTCACTTTAACTAAGAGTTAATTAGGATGGGTAAAATAGTGGGGCTTTCAATAAAACCCCAACCCGCAAAAAAGACAAGTAAACAGTCTGAAGCAGTAGGGCACCATAAAGCCAATGGCGAGCGGGGGGGGAAGCCAACCCCACACAAACTGCTCCATCATAAAAAGGTCATTTTATTGAGTGAGGGAAGATGGAAATAGATGACAAAAAAGAAAAGACCTGTCGTTAGTTAGCTGCTGGAAATGAGTTGAAACAATATTATTAGTGGTTGTAATTCACATAACAAATAGCCTTTTACTAAATTAATGATCAATGATCTTACAAATAATTCTAGTCTTCCCGAAAGTCAATTCATCTGTGGATTTCATGGACAGAATCTGCTATTTCAGGCCCATTTGTCCCCCTGCAAGAAATATGAAAGATGGCTCTAACTGTCAACCCTTTCATCCCCATCCTTCCCACAAGCCTTCGGAACAACAGCTGGATTGGAAATCATCCAACAAATCAAATCGGCCCCTGTGTTTGTTTTTGATGGGACGCAGGTGCCGGGAACACAATCCGATCCCTGCCAGACTTGATATCCGTAATAGACTAAAACAATAGACGATCAGAGACAATGAAACAGCCGCATTATGTTTGTCCTTGTCACATCCCATCAAGTCTGGATGGTGCCGACTAGAGAGGAGCCTCTTTTCATATGTGACGTTTGTCCACGGTTGCCGTGCCAGGGTTGGCTGGCACATCGTCAAAGCGCGTGTGTACTCCATCAAGGTTCGAGTGCGACAGGCTTCTGAATGGTGATAACATTATTTCTGGCCCTAAGCTAATTATAGCTGGTAGTTTATGTTGCACTAGTTTAGTATCGTTAATGGGGATACCCTGAAAAGCTAAGAATCCTTAGAGTTCTTAGAGATACTCAGGGGATGAGTTGTTTTTGGGATATTTGATCTTGTCCGAATGTTGTTTTTAAATGCCGTTTTTATGTGTCTACGTTCTACCTGAGGGCATGTCGAACAGGGAGCCTATCTATGTGGCTATAAAGTAGCTCACGTGAAAACTGGCAAAGCACATATTGTTACTTACATCCACCGCCACATTGTACTGCTTGAATAATTATACTTCTATTTGGGAAACAGCAGATCAGTGATAGTTAACGACTACAGCATATTAAAAACTTGCTTCTTTCTTGCTGTTTTTAAAAATATTTTAGGATTTCTGTCTCGTTTTCGAGAGTGGTACACACTGTGTTACCATGTTTCTGCCAGGATTTTGATCCGACAGGCTTCTAGAAATTGAGTTCATCTAAAAATTTTGCATCCATCATTAAAGTAGAAGGAAATGAACTAGTAAAATACCTCAACTGTCGCTCTCATAGTAGTTCATCGTAGTGAACTTGAACATATTTCAATCTAGTAGTTACAGAGTGCATTACCGTTGCATCAAATTCATTCTAGCAGAACTGGGTAAGAGTGATTGTCCATTACCTGATACTTAGATTTTGGGCAGAGTACCTCTATCTTTTGAATAAAAAAATGTAAAAATCACAGCTACTATGGGCAGAGCTTTTAGGAGAATACAACCAACAAAGAGGCCATATTTGGCAAATCTATGACTGTCACATATTGAGCACTTGGATGGACAGCAGAGGGGTGCTTCTGCTGCAGCAGCGGTTTGAAATGTAAAAATTTATGTTTTGATAGATCTTTTTCTCCACTAACTGACCGGGTTCTGCCAGACCACAAACACAGATCTCTACGAGCGATCCATCCTACCTTGCTATTTTGCTAAGGAAAGACTGTTTGACACTCGAAAGGTAGATTTAGGGTGGACCATCCCTTTAACGAGAGCCCCGTACTGGCCCCATACTGTTTATCAGGAGGCCAATGGATCGGTCTAACCCTCAACTCCACACCTCGTCCAAAATTAGAGCGTGGAGTGGATTTCAAAATGGCCTGTCATGTCCAGTGCGTAAGCGCTGGGTGGAAAGTTAAAACCGGACTGGCACACACAAATCCCCCTTACCCTTTGTTTACTGTACAATCTGTGCGGTAGCCGAGCAACGAAAGAAACTTGAAAGTGTCGGCATGCCTTGCCCCTTCAGAATGGTCAACGTTGGCGTGGCGTTTTAGTGTCCTCCTGCCTGTGTTGTTGCTGCAAGGCTTGTTTTCGCTCAGTCCTTGGTGTTCTGGCAGACCAATTGTCATAAAAGCCACAAGGACAAAAGCACAAGACAGCTCAGATTGCATCCTTTCTAGCACCGAGGCGTGGGGTAAAATGTGTTTTTGTGCAGCGAGTTGTCCTAAACGTGAAATCCACCTTGAAATGTGCAAAAGCTTTAAAAGGAGAGCCGAAAAAATAAAAGAAAGAAAGAAAATAAAGCCCTTGAACGAGTCAATACGGCACAAATCAAATCAACATTTAAAAAAAATAAATAAATAAAAAAACTTCCACTAAAATATTTGGAAATTGATTACTGGTGTTCCTGTGGCTTCATAAATTGGCTCCGAAGCGCAGGGTGAAATTGCGTTACAATTAGTCTTGTGTAGAGGTGGGCCCAGCTGCTGCAATATGAACCTCGGTTTATGAGAGCAGCTGTGACCAGAATGGGGAGAGAATATTGAGAGAC
The DNA here is from genome assembly GCA_036023855.1 of Gadopsis marmoratus. Taxonomy (NCBI): domain Eukaryota; kingdom Metazoa; phylum Chordata; class Actinopteri; order Centrarchiformes; family Percichthyidae; genus Gadopsis; species Gadopsis marmoratus. Next base: position 27,986 of record JAVQJF010065446.1, on the reverse strand, counting down.
TCCCACCATGGCTTCACCGATTGGAGGAATGTCTACAGCCAAAGGGTTCAAGAACAAATGACCACTATATCGCCATCAATACCCGCCAAGTATTGATCTGCCACCACCCCTGGCTCTCTCAGGTGGCATAAACAAGCGATCTCGGCTCCTTCTCTGTAAACTTGCATGTACTTTCTCTTCTAGTTATACTTGAATGCTGTATGGGTGTAAAATGCAGCGGCCGTTGCATTTCTTTTCCAAATCCTGGATGAAGAGCAGGACGCTTTTCAACACTTGAGAGATTTTAAAAAGCGACACAACAGTATAAACGCTGAAACATACCTTGGCCTCTGCTCTCCCTCCCCCTCACCCCTTCAGTTATTCAACAGCTGACAGGGTCCGGCAGGTGGCACATGGCGGTACGATTTGTGTGTATGCTTGCGCGGTTAAAAATACCTTGACCCTGACACTAGCCCGAATGCTCCTCGCATAGCAGAGATAGCCCACTGGATGCCCCAACTGCGCCTCCTCCATTCCGGCAAATGCCTGGTTTATACACAACACTCATGCGTGTTTGGACTGGGTGGGAGGTCGTTTCAAATTTCTGGAAGGACGCCCTCCAAGCGGTCCAATAGTCCAATTAACCTGCGGTCCAGTCTGTTCAATTCAAGCAGAATTAACAGGCAGAGTTGAAGTCACTGCTTGGAATGAAGGCCTTTTTTGGTATGTAAGCCTGCTTGATGTCTTTTGCTCCCTTAACTTTCATTCCTTTTGCCTTTTTTAATTTCCAAGTTGAAAAAGATTCACGCAACTTTATGTCTTTCTTTTTTTTTTTTTTTAAACAGGCTGCTACTCTTGATTCTCGTTCTGTATAAAAGGCGAAAAGGCCGACACAAGAGGGAAGGCTTTGATAAGATTCTATCCCTGACTTGCATGTGATTAGAGAAGTGGGGGTATGAACTGTAACATGATCCCTGTGCATTATTAAGGCTCGCTTTCAGTTAAACACACAGCCACGTTTTAACAGTTTGTTGCTCAGCGCAGACTGAAAAGATAGAAGAAAAAAGATTGACACCTACACAGCACAAGTTTTGATCATTTCATTAAAAAGTGTGATCATCTGTGACTTTTGGAATGAAGCCCTTTATCTGTAGCTGCTCTATAAAGAGGCGTCCCACTCTGGCAAAATGAACAATACCACACATGTTACATGGATTGTGTTATGTTTAAAGAGTTGTGCCGCTTAGGTATAGGCAAAAAAACAAGGTAAAAGAAATAACTTTGGAATAAACACATAAATGATTAATCATTTGAGGTCGATTTTATGCACCTACACAGGTGGAATTTGTCCAAGGTCAACTTAAAGGCAAAGAAGCTTAGATCCTAAAGTCATGCTGTCTTACAGTATCTACTGAATATTTAATTTGGGTACACGGTACAAGAATTTGGGCCTATTTTTGGGCCTATTTTAACGTTCCACACATCCGAGACAAAATCCCCCCCCCCCAATCAGGGCCAACTAGGTGAACGCTTCAGCCCGCTAAGTCTGAGCAGGTCAGTCGGGATAGTTTGAACCGTCAATTGAATCATAATAGACATCAAGAGCTTTTCAAATGCTTCATTGTGTCAGCAATGAGGTATGTGAAGACAAACGAGCAGCGTGGTTAGAAGCTACAGCCAAAGAGGGCTTGAGATGAAACTGAGGGGGCGGAATCCACACAAAGCACAGCAAGACTTGGTTCAGTAACTGTTCTCTTCTTCAAATTTGGCATCCAGCCCTCTTCTTTTCCACATTGTTTTAGACACAGGTATGCTCCCAAGACATTTGTTTGAGCAAATGTACAGGAGCGAATATTTTATTTGATGCAAATTGTCTCATGTCTGTACAGTAAACAGGCTACAAGACTGCAGGAAGGGGGGAAGCTAGCCTGGCCTTATGCTAAGCTAACCAAATCTTGTGTCTTGTTTGTTTAATCGATACAAAAACCAAAATGTACAAACGGCAAGTTGAGTGTGTACGGGTGGCTATGTGCTGAATAATTTCTTGACCTTTGGACGGGGTCAGGCTAACAGTTTCCCCCTGTTTCCAGTCTCTGTGCTAAGCTAAGCTAAGTGGCAGCTAGCTGTTGCCATTTTGTTACTTTTCGTACAGACATAGTGGTATGAATCTTTTCATACAACTCAAGGCAAGAAAGCAAATTAACCCAAAATGTCAAACTATTCCTTTCAGAAACTCAAAAGTTTTAAGAGCCCTTTATTTGGAGTTTTACCATTTTGCAGTTTTCTGGAAAATTACAGTAGCACTGAAGCAAGTGAAGCTTAACCACTGTAGTTTCTATAATATGGAAGCCCACTGCAGCCACATAAAATCACTATGTTACTGCTGCAGCTGAGGCACTCTGCAGTGACAGTGAGTGGTGTTCTATAAGCACTTAGCAAGGCAGGTCCTAGACATCTACCTCCTCCAGAAACAATAGATGTTTGCGGGGAAGAGACAGCAAGACGGGCGGCCGATGTCTATTTCAATGTGTGGTGATAAACAGGCTGACAGCGTTGTCTGCTGCGGCGCCCTTGTTGCCTTCCTCTTCCCCGTTCCTTCTCCCTATCTCATCTTCTCCACTCCGGCGAGGTGACGGGTCCACAGCTGTGACACATGTGGAGTGTATCTGTCACAGGACAAAAAGGCAATCGGTCCAGCCATCCGCACGAATATGGAGGCACTATACGTCTCGTTTGTCAGCGGTACAAGGAGGGTCGTGATCAGGGAAGCTGTCGCCCTCCTCCGCACACATGACATAACAAGTACTCCCTTGCTCTTTCTCTTCTTACCAGCTTCTTTTGCCGCTATTTTTTTTTCTTCCTGAGCAGAGCCACAAGGAGAAAGAGGTTTACTAGGGAGAGCAGGAAGAGAAAAAAAAAGTCTTAAAAGTAAAGTTACCATGAGAGAGCAAGAATTTACATTCCTGAGAGGAGAATTCAGTCAATAATCAACTTTAACGCTGGAAAATTCAATACAACCGCACCCACCGATGCACAAAATACATGCGTATTGTGCAGCTGCGTGATAGATTTGTCCTTGTGTGCACGGGGGTTGCATGGACAGCACTGTCAGATCATTCACATAATACTGAGGACAAAAACAAAATACATCTAATGAAATTAAATAAGCAAATAAATGGAAATGGGGAGCAACTGAGAAAGTGTGAGAGCAGGCTGCCCACCTCTTCTGCTCCGGGAAAAGATGACACCTTCCTGACCGCTGTCTGAGACTGGGGGGGGATGCAATGACTCACTCATAAGGAAAACATCACTTTTATTTAAAATATTTTCACAGAAGCTGGCCAGGGCTGGCTTGAGGATTTATTTTCTTAGATTTTATCTCTATGTTTTTGCTGGAGCCACGTTTGAGTGGCCCGTGAGTCACAAGGGACGGGACAGGAAAACAGGAGAAAGTTAATAAAGTAATTTCGCAATCGGAAATATTTTCATTTCCATAAGTGTTCGTGTTTGCCAAAATTCAAGACGGCTGACATATAGATCCCAGATAAACGGCCTTAAAGGGCCTGACGCTGCAGCTCGGCTATAGATAAAGATAGGCACCACAACACATCACATCCAGTCAGATGCCGTAGGAGCACCGGAGGGGGAAGGAAAGGGGTATCAAAGGCTCGATCGAGGATGGAGGGGCGATGGGAGATCCGAATCAAACGCGCTCCCACTGATCGTAGGAGGAGGGGTAGGGGGGAGAGTTTGTGTGACCAGCTTTCTGCCTGTTCAGTGCCAAGTTAGTCTCATCTCTCTTTATCTCAGTCTGACTCCCTCTCTATTTGAAGCCACAGTAAACACAGGTGTTTTTGCCTTTACTCCAGGGGCCTGCAAAGATCTCATTTTCTTTTTCACCGCCGCTGTCTTTGCTCACCACCTGTCTGTGTAGGGACATTTCAGGACTGTATGCCCCCCTCCACACACACACACCCCCCACTCATACAGACTAACACGACTTACAACAATGACTTACTAAAATGCCTTTTACTGTCCAGCTGTCACAATCTACAGGAGAGAGGCTCGTGGTCGCCTTCAGCTGTTAAAATATACTGAGTGGTAAGCGAGCGAGGTTTCTCTGCCCTGGCTTTCACCTCTCACCTCTGAAACTATTTCAGTCACCTGCTATATTTCAAAACCTTTCCCGTAATGTTTTTTTGTGGTTAACACTGCAAAGGCAACGTGGACTCATGCACATTAGATTAAATGATAGAGATATATCATTTCCCCCTCTGGTTTGAGTAACCCCAGACTTTACTGTTTCCCTTCCACATCATAAAGAAAACCCACACCCCTTGATTTACTGTTTATGCTCGCAAATGCTACTATATATGCCACCCTAAGATGTGCCAAATTGGGAACGGGGTTATCCAAGGGCTCCGACTGCGTGTGTGCATGTTCAGGTGCCAGCACTGAGGCTTGGCACAAAGCAGGTAGTGCCACCAAGAGGGGCAGGTGCACTGGGGCATTGTCCATCTGGCCATAGTGGGCAGGACAGGTGCTACCTGTCAGCAGTTGGAGGGAGAAAGGGAGAGAGCGAGAGAGAGGCACTCATAACAGCTACTGTCCAGAGTCGGAGTTCAGCAATGTGATGTATAATTAAGAGGCAGCAATCAGGCTGAATTCCTCAGACAGCAAAATAATGAAAATGTATGTGGTCTGTCACATGTGCTCATGATTATTATCCTCTCTCACCCGTGAAAGCTCCCTCTCACACATACGGGCACACACACAAGTAAATAAACACGAGCTACCACACTTACACGGCCAAATGCAAAAGCAAAAACCACCTCGTTACCTCGTCACTGTCAGCCAGGCAGATTTTCCCTATTATCCGAAGAGCTGAGGGAAACAGGGAGTCGGTGAGAACCGTGAGCTTACCGTAAACCTACCTGGTGTGGAACAGCAGAGCTCAACAAAACTGGACACTAAATTGCCAATCAGCAGAAAAAAAAGAAAAAAAAACCCAACCCCAGCTCCTTCTGACTCGCACACACCTGCGCGCTGCCTTTCTCAACCTTTGCCCCCCGTCTGTCTGTCGAGTTGTGCAGCGCCTCTCCATTAGGTGGGTGCTGATGTGGCAACTCCTGGCCTGAAAACAGTGTCGACGCTCATGATGTCTGCTAACAGATTTCATGCTGGACCACTCTTAACCTGGACAGCCAGTATGCCAGAGTTGTTTTCTCACTCCATTACGTTTGCTTATAGAAAACAACAGTGTGTAGAGAGTCTGCTGTGCACAATGCGGCGCTGCTGCGAGTGTGTTGGCAGCAGTCATGCATTGTTGTGACTGCTTGTCTTTCCAGGCTATTTCCAGAAGTGCTTTAAAATGTGCTCGAGTCAAAGTGAACGGTGCCATGAATACATTTCGAGGGCCGTGCTGCCAGATGCTTTGCAAAAAAAAAAAAAAAGGCGTCGTCCCTGACTGGCGCCGCGGCGCTCGCTCTCAATCTATCTTGCAGGCAACTGAAACAGACACAGTGCTATCAGTGTGCATCATTTCTGCTCTACATCCATCAGCGAGCTGCTGTTCGCTAACCGCCAGCAAGTGCCCTGTGAGAACACGCAGCACTCCCCCTTCCACTTGCGTGCGGCGGGCAGCGGCAGCACGGCAATTTGCCTCTGATTGTTTCCCATTTTCCCTCAGTGAGTTGAACCTCGGACGCAGACGGGAGAGCAGGAAGAGGGAGGTGGGAGCGGGGAGGGAAAAGCGGAACGCATACACAAGCCCAGCCACACACACACACACACACACACACACAGAGGTAGAAGCCATGTGCCATAAGACCATTTTTCATTGTCATGACCGGGCCCAGAGAGCTGCACGCTAACACCACTGACCTCCACAGCGGGTCAACATTACAGAGGGAACAAGTGCACGTGTGTGCTAGAGTTTGATCTTGCTGTTTGGGAGCACCGGCGTTCGTGCAATAACTCATCAGAGAGCAGGGCAGCCACGCTATTTCTGCTCACAGTCATTACCATCAGTGTCAACATCACCTCCTCCATGACTGCCCCCTTCAACTACACACCGCCCAAGAACCTCACACACACACACACACACACGGCTTGTTGTTCTGGTTCAGGTCACAGCCCTGTCCCAGAAGCATGAACTCATAGGCAGGCAACGTTAATAACAGGGAATTGCAGGGAATACTAAGTCCAAAAAGGGGCCGGTGTTATGCTGCACTCTCTCACCATAGACAGAACACGGCCGAGGCCTTCACTCTGCGGTTTCACGTACTCTACTAACGAGAGGCGACCTGTCAGGAAGCGGCGGCAAAAACTGAAATAAAGCCGCTTTTCCCAATTACACGTGAATCTTTTTTGTTCCGAAATTGACACCCGCTCTTTAAAAAAAAAAAAAAAATGACCAAATACAAATTGAGAATCCCAGGCTAATGAAGTTTCTTGGGATCCTCTGCCTGGCAAAATGATAACTCTTGTAAAGAGTAGTTACTCTATGTTTTAATGATACTGAATAATGAATTCAATTAATTGAATAATTGTACTTCGAGTAATGATTTTTTCCACTTCCTAAATGATTATGTAGTGCCCATTTTCATGTATATTCAACAGCAGGGAAGATCATGCTCTGCTCCTGCTGCTATGCTGGCAGTGCGACTGTTCACAGGCTTTTAACAAGGCTAATCCACGTATTATTTCATAATAGGGGCAGTAATTTCTTATCAGAGGATTAACTTGAAGCACCTTACTCTACGCATGTATCAAATGGGAGCAACGGTTGGTTCATTATCAAGGCTTTGGACAGAGTGTTCACAATGTGGGCTAAATATAAGCCAGTGTCCAGTCCAGCCATGACCTCTAGTGACCCCTATCACTGCAATAATAGCTGTGGAATGAATTGTTAGCTAAATTAAACGGGAACCTTATTTCTTTTTTGTTATTATTAGGTGCTTTCCATTGTGGTCCAGGAGTGGGCTTTGTTGTCCTGGTAAACACCAACATTAGATGCCAGGAGTTTTAAATGATGCCATATGGGAGGATATCTCTGAGTGTGTGTGTGTGTGTGTGTGTGTGTGTGTGTGTGTGTGTGTGTGTGTGTGTGTGTGTGTGTGTTCACAGTAACAGCAGCCAGCCCAGCAAGACTCTTTCAAGTCGACAGCCAAATAAAGTTAAAGGCAGTTAGATAGTGTGAGAGGCACACCGGCAGGGGTCACACCGCTTTGGATGATAATCTGCATCCCTTTTATTTCTTTTTTTTTCCCTCCCAGTTTTCAACCAACCACCTTAAATGGAGACAACCCGTGTACAAGTTATTTATATCAGGACCGTCTGCAGACATGGTGAAAAAGAAATAAAAACTAATTCTCGGTTCGACCAGATTAGTGACATCTGAGAACAGACTGGAGCTCCATTTTCCCTTTGGAACTGGCCCTGTAGGGTTTGACCATAATAAAGACGTATTATGTATACTAATGTTATTACAGCAGAGATCAGTATTCCAGCACAAATAAGCCTACGAGTATCAAAACCACAGAAAGGAGGGCAAAAACCCAATTTCCTGTTAAGTGGTCTGCAATCATCTTGTATGAAGTGATTTTAAGGAGATACAAGAGCAATTAGTGGAAACAACCGCGATAATAGACAAACAAGCTGATGCCTGTGATTGTCTGTGTATGCCACGGAGAGTCTGCACAGCACAGTTGCATAATGTTATCAAGATCATAAGTGCTTTAAGATAAAGTAAAAGAACAAGTGAACTGTATATATTGAACCCAGGGGAGCAATTGAAGCAAGAACCGTTGCTGCGGTCGTTAATAGCTGTCCCTACGGTGTGTAGTGTGATAAGGTTAATCTGGGCAGATACTTTGCTGTTGCTGCATCGGAGGATTTTTTTTTTTTTTTTGTTTGTTTTGTTTGCTTAGTCACACTTGTTCTTGCAGAGGTACACCGAAACACACTGCAGAACAAGCTGGAGCGAAGGACGTGGCACAGCACCAGGAGTCCAACGATGCTAATGGACCGCACGCCGTTTGGTGTATTGAGTTCGGGGCGGGGAATTTACTTTTTAAAATGCGAAAATCTACCAGCCGCTGACAGATGAAGGTTCAAACTCACCAACCGCTCCATGCTAAGGCATTGCTTTATGGAATGTACCAGCCCCTTTCATGTTTTGGAACCGTATTTTACCTCACAATGCACAAAGTACAGTGGCGGATTGCAACCTGACACTGAAAACCGGAGCATCGCTGGTGAGGAAAATGGAGCAGATGATTAGGGAAATATGGGACTTTTGGGCCCACAGTGCAATCGTTTGGCTAGAAAACACTTAAATATGCTCCAATATGCTGCGCAGGCTGTTTGAATAAATGAGATGGACGTTACATGTTTTTGTTGACCGCTTGGGTGAAGGCTGAGATGGGACTAAATAGGTTAAGCTGCTGTTTGGTAATGTATAATTATTATATATCATTATCTTTTAGAATTGATTAAATGTTTACTCTATACAATGTCAGAAAACAGTTAATAATAAGTGCCAATCGCAGTATCCCAGAGCACAAAGTGACATCTTTAAATTGCTTGCTTTGTCTAAACAACAGCCCCAAACCCAAAAATATTTAATTTACAAAGATGTTAAACGGAGAAAAGCAGTATATCATCACATTGGAGAAACTGGACCCAGAGATGGTTTGGTGTTAAAGCTATTACTCAATTATTAAAGTACCTGGTTCCAGCGTCCTCAAATGTGAGAATTTGATGCTTTCCTTCGTCATACATGATGGTAAACTGAATCTTGCGGAATATGTGCTTTTGGACTGTTGGCTCGGAGCAAAACAAGACATTTGAAGGTGTCTCCTTGGGCTGCGGGTTTAACTCAGTTGCAATCAGCTACAGTTGCTACATTTCAGATTAAGATTCTACACGCAGAACCTGTGATCGGTTCATGTAACAGTATAAAAGTAGTTACATAGTCCACAGGCGCCATTCTGCAGAATGACTTTCAGAGTACATTTTGTACTTTGTAATGCAGGACTTGGGAGTAATGGGAGTATTTGAACAGCGTGGTATTGCCACTTTCACTCAGGCAAACGGTCTGAATTCTTCTTCCACCACTGGAAGTTCACCTGAAAAACAGTTGCCTACTGTAGATACTTGAGACGGTCTGTGTCAGCCGAGACAAACACAGACCCAAGATCCTAAAACAAAGAAAAGCAGAGAAAGCTCCTCTCAAATATATTAAGCACAGAGGATAATCCATCCAGTCCAGCGGTGGCTACAGACCACACTAGAGCTCATAAAAATCAGATAATTGAAAAGCCACAGCCTCACCTAATTCCTTAGCTCCACTCCTTTCAACCCCTGCCAAGTTTAACTGCAAGCGAGCAAATAAAAATCTCAGACAGCTATTAATAATTTATTTGCCCCAATATCGACTCTTATTCCATTGTGTTTTTCACCAATCATTAGAAGCTCGCTGGCTTGGCACAGTAATTGGTCAATAGGGGTGATAGATGACCGACCACGCATGAGCTCCTGAAATCCTTGTTTGTGAGGGAGAGTTTGTTGTTTCTTTTGGCCTCATTTATTATGCGAGGTGTCTTTGGGGACGTTTTCCCAACACCATTCGGGAGTTGGTCTTCATGAGAGCTATATTGGTCCATATTTGCACGATGCCACTGGTGTATCTACTCCTTATATGATATGAGAGATACAGAAGTGTGATTGCCTCCTTGGGGGGGAGTATTTTATTCTACGGGGTGACTCTAATTCGAAGACCTGTCTCCCTTTGCATTATCCAGGCCCCACGTCTATCCAGGGTCGATGATATTGTACAAAATAATAACAAAAATGTTGTCAGCACCGCCGCAGCAGAAATCAATGAGGAAACCTTGAACAGCAACCATGTTTCCTCGAGCACACCTGAGTCCGACAGGAATAACAAGCAGCTACAATAGAGCGAGCGGCGAAGGGAGTATGTGTCATATATCATAAGATGGAGACGAAAGCAAACTCTTCCACATACGGCTGAATAATGAGCGCTTGCAGACAAAACATCCGCGGATACCCATGGCGACCAGATACCTGCGAGGACAGCGGGGGGAAAAGAACCGCATGCGCACGAGCAAGCGCAAACGCGCGCACACACCAGGAGACGACACACACAAGTACTTACTGTTCTGTTCAATCTATAAATTCCTCCCACTGAGATGTGAGCGCTCCTGCCTCGATGCTCTTCCCTGTCATCCATCACGTCTCCACCCCCTTTTGTCCCTCACCCCTTGTTCCTCCAACATGAACCCACGGGAGCCTGTACAGTGTGTGTGTGTGTGTGTGTGTGTGTGTGTGTGTGTGTGTGTGTGTTTGAGTGTGGTGACTTGTGACGGTTGGGCGACCTGTAACCTGGTTACCGCCCTAGTGGCGTTACAGGCCTGCTGCACAACCTTGTGCACACACCCAAACTCAATTAGCTCAAGCCCGAAAACCCACGAAGCTGTCGTTGCTTAATCCGTCTTCACACACACGTATGCATGCACAAACACGCTCACAAACCACACAAAAAAAAAAAAAAAAAAAGCACAGCCCCGGGTCAGAGCCACATGCCCAGTGGGGGCAGCCAGGGGGCATGCTTTTGTCGTGGAGGAGGGCCCCCGAGGTGGACAAAGAGCGAGCCAAGCCCGCAGCTCTGACCATCCGTCTTCTTAATGGCCTTGTCACAATTCATAATAGATTTTAATTCCGCTATGTGCCACGCAAGGAGAAAACGAGGCTTTTATGATCCGACGACGGCCCCGAACAGCAGGATGTGGCCGGAGTCCAGAAACGGGGGGGGGGCTCAGATGAGAAGCGGGAGAGAGCTTGTTCACATGAGCCAGTGAGCCTCCAACAGGCAGCTCTGTGGCGGCCAGGGGTTGGGGAAGCTTCAAATCGTCTTAAGTCTTATTGTGCCACAGAAAAGCTTTCACATCTCAGCTGGAATAAAGGCTTACTGCATTGATTTTGTGGATGGCTGCCTTAGTGAAATGACTTCACCAGTGCAGTGCTGCTATGATTAGTTGACTAATTGAACAGTAATTAAAGGGGCTCTAAATTAAGACTAAGCTCAAGGTTATGTCAAAAACAAAAAATGCCAAAGCTGTATGTGTGATAATTATATATGTGTGCGTCTTTCCTCTTTTCTCCCCGTCATGCAAACTACAACAGGACACTGATTTGGAACTAAAATCTAGTCTTAAGTCCAACAACATCCACTTAAAGTAGCAACTCTGCCTGTACTGTTCTCCGATTACCTGTTGCGGCTATTAGATTAGATTGCGATAAATCAGTTTAATAGAAAATGTAATCTATAGTGACCTAATGGGTATCGGGGCACGGTAATGATTCTTCCTCAAAACAGAGGACTCCCAATAGGATTGTCCAACGAAGGCCATGAGTTGAGCTGGTAAACACTCCAAATGTTCCTGCATGCACTAAACCTGCCATCCCACTCAAATTCTCAAGATCAATGTGGTCCGAGAAGGAGGTGAGAGTAAATAGCAGACAATGATCTCCTATGGATCTTCTAAATATGTGTGGAACTGCACCCGTGATCAAAAAGAAATCCACACGAAGAAAGCGAATTTAGTAACAATACACCCACACCATTGCACCATTGCAGTTAAACAACTGTTACCAAACCGCCAACTGTATCTGACAAGGACTGAGTGACAAAGTGGTAAGAAGTGATCTATAAATGTTACATATCCCTGGGAGAAAATGGTTTTGTGTCACTTTTCCGGAGTGGGCATTTTCTCAACTTTCCTAACTTTTCTCCAAAAAGTCAGAGTTTATACTCTCTGCACCGGCTGGTTGCTTGTATGGCTTTCCACTCTTGGCTGTCTAAGTTGCTGACTCACCTCTGCCTCCAGGCTCTGTACCAGCCAGCCAGCCAGCCCGCCCGGCCGGCTGACTGGCCAGCTCTGTTGACAAATTGATATCTGATCTGTGTTGCAATTGGTGGGGGCGCAGACTATTCCAGTGTTTGGCTGTCCACTGCCAACTCCAAACAGCTGAGGGATTAGCCACTGGCTCTCTGAGGCTGAACTTGTATTGTTCATTGATGGGGTGGGGGTGAGGCGAGCAGTGAACACTATGCACCAAATCAGACTAATGGGAGAAAAATCTGAAGTGTGTAGTGGGGAGAAGAGGTATTAGTGTGTTTTTGGCAGAGGGGAGTGATTCTCCGGGTGTGTGTGTGTGCGCTGAAAGATATATGCATGCGACATGTCTGCTGTAACTGCGTACGGTTGTAAGACTGCAGCAGTATTTGTGTGTCCACAGGGCAGCCAGCTGGGTAGTGGAATGCAATGGATGTGGCAGTGCGGCTATTCTGGGTGCCTTCTTCTCCCGGTGTGTGTGTGTGTGTCTGTGTGTGTGTGTGTGTGTCATCAACATAGCACAGGGGGGTTCAGCTATTTCAAGGGGAGTCCAGATTCCTGGCATTGGTGTCTCATGTATGTGTGTGTGCGAGAATTGTTTCCATGCGTATGGGGGGTGAGGGCACGGCGTCACATAAAACCTAAACAGAAGCCACACTGCAAAACTTCCAATGCAAATTACAACCGTAACACCTATTTCATTAAATCCGGAATTACTACGCAAGCCGAATATTTCCACTTGAAAGAGACACCCAGTGTAATTTTGTTTAGAATATATTTATTTCTTCCATTATAACGGTGTTTTAGCTTAGCTAGTGGAATGGCAATGTTAGCTGGTTGGTCAGTCAGTCCACCGCTTTGTTCCAGACTAAAATATCTCAACAAATACACACATACATTGGCATGACGTGTTTTGCAGAGATTCATGGCCCTCGGAGGATGACTCATAATGACTTTGATGATCCTCTATCACCGTTTGTGGTTACAAACTTAACCTGTGACATATTTCAACATATACTGCATGGATTGGTACAAACCTTTATTCAAGACATTCATTAAAATTGGCTTGGAGAGGTAGATGATGCTAATGAACTCCTTTGCAACTGCCGCCATTTTTTGCAGTGTACAGTTCAGGATGATCTTCCCAGTGCCCATTACCGTCCTACCTACTCCCAAAGACATCAGCAATCCTGTTGTTATCTGGCACAAGCATGCGCTCTCCGTCACCGTGGTAACACCACAAACATTCCTGTATAGACCCCCCCCCCCAGCCAAGGTGTTCCATAAACCACGTGGCCCTATTTTCAACCACAATCACCAGGCAGCACCTCCCCACACGGCTCTTATCTGTCCGAATGAAATCCGATACACACCCCTGAGTGGTGTGTCATCTCATCTCGATCCAGCCATTCATTCTCCAGGATGGACCCCGAGTCTTCGCTCTCTGTCTGTGTCTGAGGTGGGAGGCGCGCTCCACCGCTCTGAGTCTGATTTTGTGGGAGAAATTGGATTCTAAAAAGGGAACAAAACTGAAATGCACTGTATGTGTCAGTACTTCAAAAGCGCACATGAGTCACCCCTTAAAGAAGTGTTATGCTAGCAAAGATCCTACGATGACTCACAACATCAAGATTTCTGCTTCCTTTCACGCCAGCAATCATTTTGCAAGAGCAGGTCTCCACTGTGCTCAAATGCTCCTTATTTGGAAATAAACTCATTAAAAATACATCAAGACACGGCTTTACAAGGCATAGCACCTGTTTGAACAATGTTTGGCAAATTTCAAATCTGTACCAGGCATCAAAACAGGACATATATTTTTAAAAGCACAAGTGTGAGCACTTGAAGCAAAAAAGAAGGCTCTCGCTGCTGAATACAGAAGTTCTGCTCTCCAAACCGCTGGGTGTCGGCTCAATTTCAAGGACTTTTAAGGAACTGAGATAAGGCTCTGACAGACATAACACGGCGGAAGGCCCTATTCTTCCTGACATGGGAGCAAGCGAGGCATCGATCGGCGAGTTCGTGCAAACATGTGCCGTACATTTACAAGACCTTGACCGGGGCCTGTGTCCACGACCGGCAATTCCATTACTCACAGTCAGGGTGAAGGGTCGGCGAGCGATCAATACGGGGAGGATGGAGACACAAAGAATAGAGAATGGGATGAAAAGAACTCACCCTCCCACAAAAAGGGGGTTTTGGAGAGAAAACCAAACGAACCTTCAGCCTGGTCGAACATCTGTTAGCAGAGGCACGTTATTCAGGTGGCTGGAAGAAACTCACAGGAGGAAATTCACATGTGGAAGGCAACACGACATGGAGAACATATCAACTCAGGTGGCACGCACAAAACCGAATAAGACATGTGCACAATGATCCAATCTTTGAATGACGCGTGAGCGCAATAGCAGCAATCAGAAAAACACTATGCAGAGGCTGCGTTTTAATTTCTCTCTCCGCCAAATCTGTTTCAAAACATTTTGTCTGTCTGTCTGTAAATACCAAGGCCGACGGCGCCGCTAGCACCGAGCATTAATTAGCCAACATCACATGAAATCAAAAAATCTGAACGAACCAGCGAGCGGCTCCTTAATAAACCTACACTTACTCCCCAAAGTATTTTTACTGAAGTAATTATCAACAAAAACACAGCCACGACCTGCTCGCTTAATACAATATTTCAACTTCGTCCCTGGGAGAGAACAATTTATCAAGCAGCTGCTTAGAAGATTAAAACTGACTCACCAGTTTGTCTTGCTGTGAGAAAAAAAAAGAAAAAAAGTTCTTTCCAAATATACCACTTCAGGTGTCTTTAAAAAAATTCAAATATGGACACTGTTACGTTCAGATCAGCTATAGTTTGCTGACTGCATTTTTGTTTTAGCTTTGACAGTGATGTATGTCGGTGTGTACGTGAAATGATTAAGTGAAAGAAAAAAAAGAAAAAGTCAACTCAAGTTGCGGACGAGCTGTTTGAAGGCGGCGGGGTCGGAGTGTGCGCGTGTGATTCCGTGCATCCGTGTGTGAAAGTACAACTGTTTTGACACCATGTTCCGCCCCTCTCACTTCACCGGCGACAGACGCACTTTTGCTCGAGCGATTTTTCTGCCCTCGGCAGCCGACGAAACGTCGCGGCGGCTGGTGCGTGCTCCCCTGGAAATAATCGTCCTAACATATTTACACTTTTGGAGAAAACAATTATCATAAATTACAAATGTGTGGCCCCGCCTCCTTCAAAGATATGCTCGGGCGCGCTGTGGTTGCGATAAACCAAATACGCTTCTCTGGGCTTCCTGTGCATGATGATGGAGTATGAACAGCATACAGCATTTATTTTTTTTTTTTGTTACTACGGAAGACGCCTTGGTTTTTTAATGAAGTGCCAGCCATTCCGAATGAGGACTCAATGAGGCGTAGAATGGGGGGCCTCTCCAACCCTCCCATGCATCTTCTTTTTTTTTTTTTTGTCTCTTCCTCCCTCTGTGCGTTTGAACCTCTTGTACCCCTCATCTTTTAGAGGATTAGAATAAGGGCCATTACCCCCACATCAGGGCCATGCTTATAGCCACAATGGAAGGGGCTGCCTGGGTATGTTTTCTCTCTTTGTACCAACACAGGAATCATACCTGCTAACGCCCATGAAAACACTAGCACACTTTCAACATGCGTTTACATTTCACCCATCTCTAATTTCATCCCTAAATACCTTTCTCACTCTCAAGTCTGAAATCTTTTCCTGTTATTCTTACACCCCGTGGTCCCTAAGTCGGGGCCCAGTAGCCCTCAGACAGCTTTCAGCTCTATTCCCGGGCCTCCTGATGCTGACAAACCCGTCTATAGATGAGGCAAACATCCATAAAGGCACCAAAGGCCCCTTGCTGTCGCTGGGTGACACAGCGCGCCACATTATGGAGTTCTGTATTGTGCAGCGGCACCATAACCCCCCACTGTTCCTGTCCTTCCTGGAAATAATGTATCCTGGTATCAGGCAGGAAAATAAAAAAGAGGAATGTGTGTGTGTGTGTGTGTGTGTGTGTGTGGTATTTCAATTTCATTTAGCTACAACCGTTGCCTCACAGAGTTAATGAGGTTTGGAGAATGAGTCTGTGTTTCGGGACATATTTTGAGCACACAGACACACACACACACACACACATGCTAAAAATCCCTGCTCTCAGAGAGAATTTTCAATCAATACTAAGATCTCAACGTGTGATATTCAACCCCAGTTCCCAACATATTTACTTGCAATTCATTAAATGACCAGAATGCAACTTTACGGTACCAGAAAATCGCCAGCTTTCCAGAGATAATCAAAAGCTTCATTGGTTCGCTCTGTTGATTGGAGTGTGATGTTGAAAGACTCCAACTACCAGATACCTGGGCTCGACGTAATTTGTTATCCAGCATAACTGCTTAAATGAAGACACATTCCTGGCATGACAGCTACACTGAAGCACAACTTGCCCACGTCACAGTAATTTCATACGCAGCGTGAAAAACTGATCAGGTGAAGTCACCGGGTGGACTTTGAAAAGGCGGCTTTGGGTATCGCCGCTGCGGTGTCTGCCTGAAATTAAGCCTTCTTTACAAAACAAGAGACACAGATTAAAAAGGGAACAGCGGGGAGCTAAAAAGAATCTCGTGCATATCTTAGTTTCTGGGCCGGCACAGCAATAGACGGGGCTTCAAAGTGAAATGTGTCGCAGTGAGAAAACGGGTTATCAGACGTTCGCAGGGCCCATCTTTCATCTGGCTCACTTCTCTCTCCCCCTCTCCATCTCCCCCCCACCCATCTCTCATTCCATTCCCATGGGTCACTTTCTCTAATCTTGATTCCCACCGTCTACCGCATTACTGACAGTGCATCAATCACGGTTAAACGCATGCCCTTTACCGTGCTCACTGTCAGCTGATGTAGTGTGTGTGTGTGTGTGTGTGTGTGTGTGTGTGTGTGTGTGTGTGTGTGTGGAGCTGCCTGGGGTTCCCCCGAACCACCTCCTAACCCCCCTCTTAATCCCTCAAAAATGTCCAAATCGCTATGGAAATATTATGCTGTGGGACGGCAGCGAAGACGAGCCGAGTATTAGCGTACATTTCGATTGCTCAGCGACTGGACATCGGGTGAACACGAGGGCAACTCGGCGCCGCTCCCGCCAACGCTCGCTTTTTGTTGAAAAGTTGAGAAAGGAAGCAAAGATCTTCTTTTGCTTGATCAAAATTTCAAGAGTATTTGGCTCCGTTGATGTAAGCACACTTAACGCTCAATTCAAAATCTTACGTTTGCTAATGCCTGCTTCCCTCCGCGGCATGCATGTTATTTCCTCTTGTTAGACGCCGAGCCGTCTGGCCTTCAGCATCGCTACGCTTTGGAGACATTGCTGCACAGTCTTTCTCCAGTGGCTGGCTCTTTATTCTCTCCCCCCTTCTCAAATGCCAAATCCAATGCTGCTCGGCTGAGTCCAGAGAGGGCAAAAGATGAACAGAGGAGAAGTGGACAAATTAATTTACTTTCAGTGGCCTCTTCTCTTGAGTGCAAGTTAACTTAGCGAAGCCTAAAACCCTGCTCCTTTGTGTCACTCTTTTCAATGGCTGGTAGCAAATGGTGATGCTCTATTGATGCACTGTGAGGATGTTGAATATGCAGTGTTGACTCTACAGCTTTACCCACTGCCTGTCCGCGGCAATTCAGGCTTGTACTTGAAAACCGGCATATATATACGAATATAAGAATTGCAGTACACAGTACAGCGGGGAGCTTTAAAACTATATAATAAATGCTGACATTTCCTTTAAATGCCACTGCAGCTTGGCAGATCATATGCCTGCCAACCTTCCCCGTCAACCTAAATGAAAGGCCTTAAATCTCATTGTGTGAAGCAATTACTGTATGATTAGTATCACCTTGGTATATCAAACTACCTTTAATCTCAATTTCAACATGGACAAAAAATAAATAAAATTTGAACATCTGCAATTTCACGAAAGTACTGGGCAAGCAAGAAAAATGACTACAAGGTTCCATCTACGGTATCAGTGCATCTAATGGTAATCTACAGGATATTGTAGCATACAAAATGCAACGTAGTCTGGTTTTTCCAGTAGAAACTGAGCGTTAAAATCCTTTAAGCCCAGCATACCTGTCGGCAAGAGATTATTAATCAATAATTGTCTTGTTAAAAGCGATGGCTTAGTGATGGACTGTAGCCGACCTTCACCCAACCCACCACACAGCTAACTGTGGTGATGCTAATGAAGAGCTGCGCAGCCGCAGTACCAATGTCCCAGCGATGAGTGCTGAGGATGCGTTTAGCCATTCATTACATTCAATTCTGTCACCACAAAATAATCAATGCAGGCAAAAGCAGGCGTCTGTTATCACACAGCAGGTGTTAATTACAAAATGGCAGGTGTTTGTTGCTCGGCGGTGGCCAGTGAGCAGTGTTTGTAGCAATCTGCCGTACTGGAAGGAGGCTTCTGCAACATAATGAAGATGTGGGTTTATTGGAATTGCAAGGATACAGTAGGCAAATATGGATGGATGGACGGAGACATTAACCTTTGGTCAACCCGCTCATGTGGAACCCCCCCCCCCCAATTGGGAAACATGGCCAATAAAACAGCTTAAAAAAGCAAGGCATTTGCAGAGTTTCTACGTACACAACAGAAGTGCATAAACATCCAGTAAATGAGGCAAATATAACTCCCTCTTTTTCCTCAGTGAGTTGACGACGAGATCCTTCATTAACAGATTAGACTGAACCATGACAGGCCCGAATTTTACAGCTTTAATTTATTTACACTCAGCTGAACAAGGAGAAAAGTGCCTGCGCAATTTCTGCTTAATGCAGTGGCGACCTTAAGGACACATAATAAAAATAAATCACATTACTGTAAACAGTCCAATGTTTACAGCAGCACAGATTATCAGGAAGTGGCGACATAATGGCCTTGGAGATAGAAAACAACGCCACATCTATGTACTGTATGAGTCAGTGGGCAATAATATTGGGGATAATACAGTGTGACGGGACAAAGACACTGAGGGGAGGCAAACATAATTTGCATCAGCTGCAGCAACCTATTAAGCTGCAAAAAACAGCATTATGTGGAAACCGTGAGTGGTTCAACAGCTGCCAGATGGATTGGCACAACGTTCTGTACGGATATTCATAGTTCGCAGAGGATAACTCCTAAACACTTTGGTGGTCATCTGACCTCCCCTCTAGTGCCAGTGGTTTTGGGTGAAATGTCTCAAACAACTATTGGAATGGATTGCCATGACATTTGGTGCACTCATGTCCCCCTGAGGATGAACTGTAATAACCTCCTCGCCATCATTCATTCTTTATTCGGAACCCCCATTATCTTCCAACAAGTGGTCGCTAGTCATCGGGTCAAAATGTCTAACGGTGTTACCCAGCAGCCTAAGCTGTACGTTGTGCTTGTGCTAAGCTGGTGAACGTGGTAAACTTTATTCCGTCTTAATATCAGCATGTTAGCATTGTAATTGAGTGCACATCGGACCTTGCCGTTATGTGGCATGCACCTAAACTGGGCCCAGATGAAGCCTCACAGAGCTGCTTGCATGGCTGTAGACTCTTCGTCTTGCCATTACTGACCTGAATTAAACTGTCCCCGAACAGAGTCCCGGGCACACTCCTTTAAGAATATGTTTCATTCAGCTTTATTCGAGAACACTGTATTCATTCCAACTGGCTTTTCAAATTGATACAAACCAGTCAGTAAACAATAAAACATCAGATAAAAAAAAATGCCATTTGTACTTGCAAAAGAATATACAGTATAGATCACCCTTTTGAAGGGAAACCATCAAGCTGTGTGAAATGGATCCAAGAAATCATTTAATATAGCTCGATGGGTCTGGATGTCTGGATGATATAAAGGCAAAGCGATCGCTGTATGTGATTTGCGCGCCGTTCTCTCCCGCCCATATGTTGCTGTGCTTACACCCTCCTGGTCCATCCATCTAATAATGGGAGGAGGATGAGAGAAAATGCCTCAGTGTCAATGGCAAAGCCACGGAGATTCCATTATTACACCCATAAATCCTTTCAATACCCGCATCTCCCCCTCCTCCCTATTTTCCTCCCCCTCGCTCTCTTTCCGTCTCATACTCAAGCAGCATCCACATGTTTAGATGACAAAACTTGAAACGCACACACACACAGTAAAGAGTGTTAACTTGAATGTCTTCTTGAAAAAGATAACCGTCCATCACGAAGTCAGCGCCAACACTTCCGCTCCCTCGAGGCAGCTCTAACTGCTGTCATTAAAGAGTGTGAAAGGATATGTGCTGTGTGTGTGTGGGGGGGGGTAACCTGGATCTGAGTGTGTGTTCTTGTCATTTTCACAGTTTATCTGCATTTTAGTTTAGTTGCTAAAAGAGAACCTATATTTAAATATTAATAGTGCTCGTGTGCATAAGTGTCAACAGTGTAATGAAAGACCATTAGTCCATTCATCTCCAGGGAGGAGACACACCCCTCAGCAGCCTCATATCTACAAGCTTGCTCCATCACTGGCGGATGCCGTGCTCGGCCGTTAATGCCTGACCCAACGGCAGCCTTGTGGTGATAAAGGAGGACCCTCTGTGAACCCGAGCAAGCAGTGGGTGCGGCTAAATATCTGGACCATGAAAAACTAACCCGCCTTGAAGTCGCAATCGCGCCGGAACGAAAGGGGGGGGGAGGGGGGGAGAGGAAAGCACCTCATGCTCACTGCCAACTGTTTTTGTCGTTGACTGCCGTTAAATTCAATGGCGTGATTAATTAGGTGAGAAGGGAGAGTGCGATACGGTCTGCAGCAGAGTGAGATGTGAAGACTTGCGTTTCACAGATAGCAAAAAAAAAAAAAGAAGAAAAATGGAGCCAGAGAGACAGATATCCAGGCACCTCGCAGTCCATCCATTCACCGCTGACTGCTGTGGGTTTCTCAAATGGGGGTGGAAGTGAGCGCAGCACCTGCTCGCTATTTGCATCAACTCATCTGCCATCGGGAACGGCCACAGGAAAAAACTTTGCCTTTTTGTTGCAGTTTGCGATGTGATCATTTCACAAAAGTCAAACCGCAGAGAGGTGTAATGTCGGCCCTGTTTTGCCGTTTCTTTCTCCAGAGCTGGGAAGGAGACGTGCTGTCCGTGCAATGTGTCAAACTGCTCCTTAGACAAAAGGAAAGCGTCATAGTGATGCACAGTATACATTTATACCAACCTTATTGGGTGTCTGAGAAATAGCTTCTGTTGTTGGATAAACCTTCTAGGTGTAAGACGCAGAAGTGTTTTAAGAAGCCTAGCATGCGAACATGTTGCTTGATAAGACTTGATCTAAATCTAAATGTGCATGTAGATCAGCGTTAATGTTTTGTGGTGTTAAACCTTTAAATAAACCCGCAGCACATATCACTGTGGCAATATACTAACGTATGCAAATATGTGTTTGATCACATTTTCCAAGCTTTCATCAAACCATGCAAGCCTTTCCCCTCTCACACGAGACGCTGCTGGAGCTCCCTTGAGCAAGGCACGTGGACGTAGAGCCAGTCAAGTAGAGCAGCTCAGAGGCCAGGAGTACATAGGGTGGCACTTGCACTGAAGGAGCTCCCGGGTGTCTCTGTAGCTGCATGGACATGAGGCAAACCGCTGCTGAAAAGAAGCATGCATGCTCAGCCAAGCTGAAATATTACACACAAAAACAAACAACACAAACAAAAATAAAACGCGGCTGCTCTGAAACGGGAGCGCTGACTGTACTGTAGCGACCGGGGCCCTGAGCGCACACAAATCAAGTCTCTCTGAAGGAAAAGGAAACGGACGTGTTTGCTTCATTTCAACCCTTTAAATGAGACTTGTGAAAAACAACACATTGTTGCGTTGTTTCTCACCGGGGGGGGGGGAGCTGCCGCTCGAGAGGCGCGCGCTTTTAGGAAAGGCGGCGCAAAATGAAAGCGATGGTAATTTCCTAAAACGAGCGTCGGTCTCCGAGCGTGCTGAGTGACAACAGCAAAGGCGAACTCTCTCTCACCTCACGTTCCTCGTCTGCAGGTTGCTTTGCGGTCTCTCTGCGCTGCGTCTCACCCCCCCCCCGTCGGCACATACAGTGGATGGTCTCTAATTAATCCATAGTTATCAGCGGGGAGCGGTTTGCTTGTTTACTCTTATTGAAATTAGCAAGGCCTGCCTCCCCAGAGACACAGCGTCAGAAGCACAATTAGCTGGCACTGGACTAATTAGGACACGGCACTAATGACACCTCCATGGCTGCATGGGTGTGCGAGGAGCGAAAGGCGAAGGGAGGGGAGGTGAGGGAAGGCAGCGGAAATGAGAGAAATTGAGGAGAAACGGTGGCATTCCTCGGCGCAGGCACCGCCTGAGAGGAGGGTGAACGGGCACAGCAAGCTCACAGTCGAGCTGAGTTTACAGTGGCTGAGCTGGCATCCCTGTAGGACACGCACACACACACACACACACACACGCACACATCAGAAAACACCAGTGTTGGATTTGATAAGAAGCAGCCTCCTACCTTTTTGCGCCTTTCCCTGCAGGCTTTCTCAACACCTTGGCAGGCAGCTGGCCTCGCCTCCACTACTAGCTGCCATTACACTGATTATCACCCCTGTCAATCACTTGCCCCCCCCAGCAGAGGTATGGTTGGCCAATTAGCAACCTCACAGAGGAGAAGATAAAGGTACAGAACACAGAGGGAAGGGGACGTTCACGCTAATATTTTTATTCTGGCAATAAAAGAAGCAAACGTGACTGTCAGACCCATTAACAGGAGGAAAACATGTATTTTCCTCACTAATTCACAGGGTGAACATGAATCGAGGAGAGTCGGCGGCATGAATTGCGCTGCAGGTGTAAGAAGGTCACATGGTAACGGTAAACAAGCTTTACACATTCACCATGGACTGTGATCTCTGGTACGATGTGGAGGCGGCCGCCGACAGGATTGGGGTTAACCTCACTGAAAAGAAATTAAAGACACTTTTTGGCCCAGGAAAGAGAAATGACCCGCAGGTGTGAGGGTGAACAGAAAAGATCAGGATCAAAATGTGGCTGTTGTAACCACGCTGACGCACTCGTTTCCTCTCATGAAGAGACCCAAGAGGAAGGAATAACAGACTGGCAGGGGGGGGAAAGCCATTTCGTCACTTTGCCTCTCTTGTAGCGGTTCGAGTTGGCCCCCGAGTTTGCTCATCAAGGTAGGAAATTTCAGCGAGGACGCACATGATTGATCACGATGTCCGCACCGCCGCCGCCGCTGCTGCTGCTGCTGCTGCTGCTGCTGCTTTTCAACTTGTTAGGATGATAAAAGCCAAAAAACTCGTCAAGTCCCGCCAAATTTCGTCTGGGAAAAACACACTTTTTCCTTCTTCCTTCTATCTTTCTAAACTGCTTTTCCTTTACCGTGACTCAACACGGGGAATAGTGATTTCAGACTACAAAGGAGTTGGTCTGCAGAGAAACAGAACAATCATTGGGTAGAATAAGGATAAAACCGCCGTACAAATCTCCCCCTCAGTTCGTGGGAGCGAATAGAGGATCGCTGCAGCGATGAGAGCAGCTCTGAAACTCTTTCTCAAGACTTTCCAGGACTTGGTGCGAGCCATGACTCTCAGGCAGTGACAAGAGACCAAACCCAAGTGGGCAAACTGAAGAAGGAAGGATTGAGTCTCAGCTGAGAGACCCACTTGCAAATGACCACAGAACCTGATGTGGTCAAACTCTAAGGAACATTGACAAGGGCCATTATTTTATCCAGAAGTGCTTCAGTTGAAAACTATCCCGCAGCTGAACAAACTAGGCCCAGTTTGAATAGATTCTAAATAATTGCAAAAACCAAGATCCTTGAATCTGACACTGTTAAAACACTGCATTGCCCCTGGTTACTTTCACAGTAGTTCAACGCTAAAAACTGAAGCATGCGCAGTTGTTTACAATCTAAAAGGGAAGTTCTGCAGAAGGAAAAACCTGCCATAATTCACACTTCTCTCAAGGTGCTTGATTTAAATAATGCCACGAACAAAACAGGAAATTCAACCATACTTAGCGAACAGGGCACTTATAAGCACTAAAAGGGAGTTTCAATAAAAGGGTTCACCAACTGGCACACAAACAACTGTGGCTTCACAAGCCGCCATCAAAACCTTTTTAACAGACAGGTCCTTGAAAATGCAAAAATAGACCGATCTTACACTTTTTATCCTTTTAACATTAGAACAGGAAAAAAAAAACTGGAGTGCTTGTCAAAACCATTTAGCACCCAGATGGAAGTGACGTGCCTCTTGGGAAATGCCAATCTTGACTTCATCAGAGTATGTCTCTTTATTTATTTATTTGTTTAAATGCTAGTGGATGCTACTGGAGGAAATGTTGCTGGACGCGTACCAACGCTGGCCCGTGCAGGCTCGGCTCCAGCAGAAGCTGCAGTGTGAACGGGCACGACGGTGGCAGTCAAGCGGCAGATGGAGTCAGGCGTGAAAGGCTCAGCAGCGAAATAGCAAAGAGGGGCTGTGAAGGGTGGAAGAAAATGCCGTGGGGACACGGGATGAGGACGTGGAGGTCAGGCAGAGGGTGTCAGTGTCAAACATTGCCAATCTGAGGTCAAGGCAGTGTGTGTACCTTGCATCTATTCATCACGTTTTAAAATAGGTCCTGTCAAAGAATTAATTTGGGGTGTTGAGGGTAAGTATTAGCCGTTTGCTGAGCATTTGTATGTACCGAGTGTGTGTTTCTGTGTGTTCGTGTGTGTGTGTGTGTGTGTGTCCCAGGTGGGTTTCCCAGCAGCCAGGTCTGCTCCTGTGTGAGGCTGATGAATGAGGCCTGGTAGCTGCCTGGACACTCCCATTTAACCCAACATGGAGCTACAAACAGCCACTGTAGTGGACAGTCGCAGCATGGGAATACACACTCACACACACACACACACAAATTGCACACACTCACAAAATGGGCACGGGGCATGGCTGCGCTCTCAAGCTGCCAAAACAAGACCGTCCTGGCCAGAATTGATAAAGGTTGATTGTGCAAATGCTTAAAATGACCTGAGTTAACATTTTTGGACAAGCGACCTCTTGCCGTCATCTAAGTAATGACTGTCCTCACACCGCATAATAGGTAGGTGCAGTGTGATGACAGCCTGCTGTAAAACCTCTCGTGCCAAAGTAAGTCACAACACAACATCGGTCCAATAATGCCCAACCGCTAAACAAACGGCTTTGTAAGAAAAAGGGCGTCAGGCACAACAATTTGAATTGAAAGGCGTCGCTTGCCGTGCAGAGAAACAGCACCTTGAGTCTTAACGCAGTTCCCTTCGGCTATACGGTCCATCCAGAGACACGTACTCAAATGTCACAGAGAAAAAGACGGCAGTGAGAGCAACAAAAGGTAACTTTGAAAGAGAAACAGAAAGAGACATTTGGCAGCTCTGTGGATTCATGCACACACACACACACACACACACAAAACCACACACCCCACTGAGCAAATCCATAACAGCACACACTTAATTATTCTCTTAATTAAGCCTGGAACTCAAAAGGGCAACAACACGCACTGTACGGACAACTGCACAGCAAGTTCAGAGTGTGTGCAAATGAATGGCATTCTTCTGATTAGCTGCTGTGTGTGTGTGTGTGTGTGTGTGTGTGTGTGTGCGCGCGTGCATGCTTGCCTTTGCAAATTTGTTCCAGAGCAAATTAATGTTCATATTTCATTTGCTGATATGTGTGTGCGTGTGTGTATGTGTGTACATTTTTTCTCATTCTTCTGGTAGATTAATGCCATTCCTTCTTCTCCTGTGTGTGTTTGCATACATGAACGTATTTCTTTACATGCATGTGTAAGGTGAAATCTAGAGTCATTTTTTTAAAAAAAGGGGTCAGTTCATCCAAATTGCTGCTATACTTTTGGTTTTACTTGGCTATGTGCTGTAGTTCCAATGAAAACTGCTCACTTCAAGGTCTCTGGGATTATCTAGAAGAACTGGGATGATGTTTCTGGATAGAGACGCGCCTGGAAAAGGCAACTCACACAATGCATTGTATTGACAGGCATCTCAAAACAAATACAAAACCGAAACTAGCCACATATGCTTTTGTAATTTGGGTAAACCTGCCCCTTTTAAGCATGTTCCCTGTGGTATATAAACTGTATGTAGCATGTTGTTGCCTGTTTCAGCTATTCGCCGCATTGCTGCGAGGCGCACGCCATATTGTGGCGCCCCTCTGTCCGTCCATCCGTCAGTCTGCCTCGTCCACACCGAACATGTGTTGTGATGCAAATGAGGCCCGCTGCCTCCATGCTGCAACACCACTTTTTAATTGAACCTTTTGATCTGTGGCTAATTCCACTAATTAGCAGCACTATTTTCCCAACAGAATGTTTCTGTGAAGTGTGAAGCAGCGTGTGTGATTCTGTGTGTGTGTGTGTATGCGTGTGTGTGCGAGTCCTGCTTTTGCTAACTACCCACCAGGCCAATTGCCGGCTGGCATTTAAAAGGGCTTCCAAAATAAAAAAAAGCGAATCTCCGTCCTTTATCTGCGGCGCAGAACAGACAGGTGCGCTGTTAAAGGTAATAACGTTATATTAAAAAAAAAAAGCACAGATGCTCATTATACAGGCACACGCGGGCAAATGAGCAGCAAGTGTTTTATGCGCCAGTATAGTTTTATATCTGTGTTGTACTCTCATCGCCTCCGACTGTGGAAGCCACTGAACGAGAGGCGCTTGCGACCCTGCGCTGATATGAATGCAGCTACAGTCTGTTGCTGAATGCACTTTATATACTCAGCGTTACTGTGGTGATTAGCTTTAATCTGTGCCTCCATGTAGTAAATTAGGCTTCTGTGATATATGTGCACAAATAGCCTTTAAATGCACCATGCATAAACATAGGCATCATTCATCATTTACATAAAGGGCAGGCCTACTGCATTAGCACGCATGACAATCCAATTTAATCCATTGCATCTTGACTAATTCACAGCAGGCAACAGCTGGACTCAGGGGATTCACAGCAGTACAGGCAAAGATTTGAGACATGGCTCGAACCACTCCTGCAGCATAATAAGCCGCACCATCGCTAAACGCACTCCTTCTGTGCCCGCTGCAGTCTCCACATTGCTCTGAAGGTCAGCATAAGTAGCATATCTAGCAATTTTACACCAGAAGCATTGTTTGGAACATCTTGAACATGAACGTCGGTGGCAGAGAACTGGAATATATTGAAAAGGCGGTTTGAAAATGTTGATATCGAGTGTGTTTTCTATTAGAGATCATTAGATGGTCACCGGGAAAATTAGTTCACGCAAAACTATGCTTCATGTATTGCTTTTCTGCGTCTTTTATAGTAATACAATTTGGGACATCGGACTGTTGGTTGGACAGAACGAGCAATAGGAAGACGTCACTCACTCTGGACCCAATTTTCTGACATGTTACAGATGAAACAAATTGGAAAAGTGGCAGATGAATCCAGAATGTAAATAGCGCCATGACTCTGGGTTGCCATGTGCAGTCCACACATGACCTCTGTGAATTTGCCGTGGAGTATTCCTGCAATGGTGTTATCTTCAAATGTCCACTTAATAAATCAGCCTGTCCTAAAACAACAAAAGATGGTCTTCATTTTGCAACGTCATGTTCGCAGCACCGCCAGATGCTCTGAGGAAAACTAAGTGCACAAAGTTTCCACTCAAAGCTCTTAAAATGCTTT
The DNA here is from genome assembly GCA_036023855.1 of Gadopsis marmoratus. NCBI lineage: Eukaryota > Metazoa > Chordata > Actinopteri > Centrarchiformes > Percichthyidae > Gadopsis > Gadopsis marmoratus. Next base: position 346 of record JAVQJF010065446.1, on the reverse strand, counting down.
TTTCCTCAGTGAGGGGAAAAAAACATTATTAAAAAATTAACTTGCGATATCATCTGTACAGAAATCTAACTCACTGCGAGCGAACACGGCATGTCAAAAATAATTAATTACTTCATTTCTGCTCCCAAAGCGGCAATCTTCCTTTTAAACAAGAGAGAAAAGAAGTTGAAGAAATGGAGGTTATCTCACTTTCACTGCGTTTTCCACACGCACACAATCCTCCTGCTTTCTCCCCCATTGTTTGAGATTCTCTGTGAACCTCCAAAGCTGTCTTGATAACTACGGGGGGGGGCGCGGGGGGGGGGGGGGGGGGGGGGGGGGGGGGGGGGGGGGGGGGGGGGGGGGG
>JAVQJF010065432.1:0-19280 GCA_036023855.1 Gadopsis marmoratus | reverse complement strand
GAGGACTGCGGTGCAATCCACCTTCCCAGCATCATTGGATACTTGGCATGTGTATTTAGCAGAGTCACTGGGTTTCACAGAATGAAGCTCCAGGGAGCTTGAAGAGGCATCTTTCTTTACGAAACACTTTCCCCCAGTGAAAATCTCTTTCTCCTCTCTGAACCATTTAACAATCAGGGGAGCTGATCCTACAAAGGTTGATTCTATGACAACATTTGATCCTGGTGAAGCGTGCTGGGATTCAGGCTTCGCTGTGAAGACCGGAGGTTCTGGAGATATTTGGGAAGAAAAAGGGCAAACATGTTCAAAGCCTATCAATAACTTCTGATCATTCCTGTTCAATCTCAGGTTTAAGGCAAAGCAATTCAACTCCTCTGACCTTTGACGGACAAAGTACCACTGGTCTCTTTTTCCCCAGCATCGTTAGAGGCCCGGCATGTATAAACTCCACCATCGCTTTGTTCCAGGCTGGTTATCAGCACAGAGGCTGTACTCTCACTGAAATCAAGTTTGTATTTGTCATCACTGCAGATTTCTTTGTCATTTTTGTACCAGGAAACAGCCATCGGCTGAGATCCAGCAACTCTGCATTCCAAGGCAACATTACTACCAATACTCGCATCCACTTTCTTTAGAGTTTTGGTGAAGGACGGTGGAACTGAGCGATCTGTGTGAGGAATATATCAAACATACAACTGTCATCAGAGGCCAAATGTCTAAATTGTTATTAACAATGTATTCTGGGCTGAAACTAACCTATAACCGTGACTGAGCAGGTGCACTGGTCCTTCCCGACTTTATTGTACACCTCCATCTTGTACTCTGAAGTGTCTCCTTTATCAGCTGAGAGAATCTTTAAGATGGCAGTGTTCTCCTTCACCATGATTTTATATTTACGGCCACTAATTATCTCCTTGTCGTCTTTAAACCACTTCACGTTGAGGTCTGGGCTTCCAGAAATCGTGCACTCCAATGTGGCCGATTCCCCTGCAGTCACACTGATGGACACTGCTTTCTCTAAGATCCTAGCAGGTTCTGTAATACATCACGAGTTTTAGACTTTATAAACATCTACTTACTTCTGAACTTTGAAAATATGTCTAATAAATAGAAATGTGTTCTAACCTTGAATTGTTAAGACAGCTTCACATTTCTGCTGCCCCGCCTCATTTTCAGCAAGACAAGTATAGTTGCTGCCGTCCTTTATCTCAACAGATGAGAAGGAAATGCTGGCAATGTTGTTCTCAAATGTCATTTTGACATTTGGATCGTCATCCCTTAGCAGCTCAGAGCCTTTCATCCATTTGATTGTTATGGGAGCTGAGCCTTTTAGGGTTCCCTGTAGCTTCACTGTATTTCCCAACACTGCTGTAGTACTCTCAATCCTCTTTGAGAACATAGGTGGCTCTGAAATAACAGTATTAGTAAAAATAATATACACAACAGCCAAGAGGACTACATCAACTTTAAGTATGTCCTATATTTTCTACATTACTAACCTCTCTGTTTAGTCACTGACTTTGAGGTTACTGACCCAACCTCATTTGATACGACACATTCGTATTCTCCAGCGTCAGCGCTCTCAAAGGAGTGGATCTCCAGAGAGTTCAGAGATCCCTGTGACAATATTCTGTACTTCTTATCTGCGGACAGGGGTTTCTTATTCTTCTTCCAGGCCACCTGGAACGGTGCAGAGCCTGCAATCTCACACTCCAATACAGCTACAGATCCTCTGACCACCTCTACAGAGAGTAACTCTTTTCGGAAAGATGGCGGTTCTAAAGGGAACATATAGTTCAGTTAGACAAGTTCTTTTTCGGACTGAAAATTTGGTTCTGTCATAAAATTGCATAAGTCTACACACCTTTCACGGTTACTTTAGTGCTGCAGCTTTCACAGCCAGACTCATTGAGAACCTCACAGGTGTAGTTTCCACTGTCACTCAACATGAGACCCTGTATCTCAAGAGTGGTGACACCATCTTTCAGAGTGATATCATATCTGCCACCAGCAGACAGCTCACTGTTATTAAAGAACCAGGTGGTGTGAAGTTCAGGGGATCCTTTGACGGTACACTGCAGCCGTGAAGTGCTGCCTTGCTTCCAAACCGTGGTGGCTTCCAGCCTCTTTACAAAGACTGGTGGCTCTGGAGAGGTGTACAGTTAAAAAGAGCCAATATGAAGTCAAAAAAGTCATTTCAAAATCACAACACAGCATTGAAAGAAAAGAGATGCAAGACTTAAAAAAGAGCAGCTGGAGCTGCACTTATAACATCTAAATCGGACACCGTGGAATAAAGTATGTTAATTTTCAGTACTGCAGATTTGCAACAGCTTCAAATGCTGCAGTAGTCATGAAAGTTAACTAGAAAGTTCTTACCTTGTACCTTCACCAAACTGGAGCAAGTTGCACTGCCAGCTTCGTTTGTCATAGTACACACATAATTTCCACAATCTTTCAGTGTGGTTTTTAGGATATCAAGAGTAGCCGTCTTATCCTCAAAAGACAGTTTACAGTCTGGAGACTGATGGACTTTCCTACCATCTCTGGTCCAGGATACAGCCACTCCAGTGTCCTCATCCACCTGACACTCAAGGTGCAGAGGAGCACTGACCACAGCAGCGACAGGACCCAGGGGCTTTACAAAGCTGGGCTTATCAATAACACGCAGCTCCATGCTGCACTCAGCTGTGCCAGCATTGTTAGACACCTTGCACACATAATGCCCTCTGTCAGCTGGGTCCAGTTTGGTAATCTCAAGAGTGTGCTTATTCTTTTCACAAGAGGTTTGGTAGTGTGTAGGCACTTTGGGTAAGGCCTGGTTGTCTTTGAGCCAGACAACATTCAGTGGAGCAGATCCTGATATTACACACTGTATCACTGCCCTCTTTCCAACATACATAATTTCTGGGTCAGGTTTAGTTACAAAGGCAGGAGGGAATTGCTCTATTAGGATTAAGAAGAAGAGAAACACATTAGTGGTAATATGTTATACCCTGTTAATTTACCTTAACCCAAACCTGCCAATTAGATACAACAAAACCAGCAAAGAGAAGCAAAAGATGATACCTTGTAGGAAAAATATATCAACGACAGTTCTAGATTCAAGTTTCATTCAACACCAACAGCAGCTCCAAACTCAACCAGCGAAGAAGATGGAATCATGCATCTGCATGGTTCTTACCGGTCACGCTGAGAGACGCGGAGCATTCGTCACTGCCGTGCTGATTGGATGCCTTGCAGGTGTATTCACCACTATCGTCCTTGGTTGAGCTCAGAAGCTCCAGACTGGAAATTCTGAAACGACTGATAATCCTGATTTTATCACCCTCTTTGATGGGGTGTCCATCTTTGAACCACTTGAAGCTCACGTTCAGAGCATCCTCAGTTTCACATTCAAACTTTGCACTGTTGCCAACGTTGACCTCCACAGGGACGATTCTGTGCCTGAACACAGGTTTCACTGCATTTTTGGAGAGAAGGAAAGATAAAAAGACAAAGTAAACACACAAGCAGTTGAAATGGAAGCAAAAAGGAATGTTTCTACTGGACGTGGTGATATTGTGAACCTTGGATGAAAAGTGACACACAGTTATCCTGTGGAGAACAAAAATGGTATTAGGTTTGGGTTGACGTGACTGTGGAGGAGGAAAATGGTTTTAAAATTGTGTTGAAGATGTGATGGAAGGGATTCTGTGATAAGAAAAGGAGAGAAAACATGCAAGAAGAATGGACCAGGAATGAGGACTGATGGATGATTAAAGATATGGAGTCAAAGGTGATTCCTTGCAAGGACAGAGGAATGGATGTGGGGATGATCTACATGTGGACGAATGGACGAACTTCAAGGAAAAGTGAATATGTCACTGCTGTTTGGTGAAAACCTCAAACACCCAAATTTAATTTTTCCTTGGAAAATACCCAAAGGAATCTTAAGAGACCTTGTGTTTTCACTTTAGCCTTTAAGAGAATTTCATGGGCATTCAACTAATAAATAACGCGTATATAAAGTTTGAGTTATGGTTGAGGTTTACAGACAACAGAATTGTAAATTCATCAATGTGTGAAGTTAGTTGATGATGATATCAAAGAACTGGTCATCATCAAACCTCTTGAGACCACAGTGAGTCTTGACGATGTTGTAGTCCTCCCGGCTTCATTCTCAGCCTCACAGACATATTCTCCTTGATGCTTCTCCTTGACAACTTTGTCGATAACTAGTGTGTATGTGTCGTGGTGTTTAGAACACTTGAACTCTTTGCCAGATTTCACCAACTGGCCATTGAGAAACCAGTTAACTTTGGTGACATACTTTATGGTGGCAGTAAAAATGGCCTCACCATTTTCCTCAGTGCAAACATCTTCCAGAGAATAAATGACAACGGGATATTCTACCAGGCTGTCGGAGGACTCGCTGATCATAATTGCCTCTGAAAGATACTCCTCTCTGGTTTCTCTGTGGACAGAAATATTGGGAAACTGACCCACAGGCACTGTCATGGTCAATTCAGCACCGGTGGCCTCTGACCTGACTGTCGTCACGCTCACCTGCGTAGACTCATGGACCTCAGACCGACTCTTAACTATTGCGCTTTGGAAGGAAGCCCTGGCTTCAGTTTTGACAGCTGCAGAGTGAGATATAGCAGGAGTAAACCCAACTGCACTCTCTGCCACGATCATAGTGTCCACCACAGATGACGACACCTCTTTGGAAGGTGCTGAGCTGACCAGTGCTTTCTGTGGCTTGTCAATCTGCATGGTACCTGGTTGCTCTGATGTAAGACTTTGCTGCTCCTGGAAAACCATAGCATGCAGAGCTATCTGAAGTTCAGAACTGAGATCAGCTGTCTGAGGGTATTCACCTTCAAACGACAGTGTGATCTCCATGGGGGCACCTGGTGTTGTGATCAGGTATGAATATGTGGCCCGTTTGGGCTCTCTTTGGACCTTCACTTCCTGTACCTCAACTGCCTCCAACCTTCTTACGACATCGGCTAGTAACACTGGCTGGTCACTGGCCACAGCAGACTGAAGAGAGTCTCTGAGCTGACATCGTATACTCAAACTCGATGGTTTGGGACTCTGAAGGACAAAGTTGAGTTCTTTAGGTAGAGTCTGGGTGTCCTGAGACTCATGAACAAACAGAACTCCATCAGGCTGTGTCATGATGCTGACAGTCGAGCCCTCAGATTTATGTATCTCACTTGACTGCTCTCCCACAATTACCTGCTTCTCATCTAGCAACACCGACTGTCGCACTGACTGGCCCTCCTGGATCTGGACTGCAAAGTCTTGCTCAGCAGCTTCTAAGATAGTACAGTTTTCATTGGCAACAGCGTTCTCCTCAATAAAAACTGTTTTTTTTGGAATCTTGGGCTCAGTTTTCAAGTCAGTGTTGAATTTCTCGTCGGTTTTAATGCTAATGGCATGACCCTCCTCCAGAGTCAGAGTGTCTGTGATGTTCAAAGAATGCATGATTTTCCAGTAATCCTCTTTCTGGACTAGCGCTCGCTGGTGCTTGATATCGGTCATGAAAGGCATCTCCTTTGGCAGCTGCGTGGGCTGTGAGGAGACTGTGAGGATGCTCGAAGGCCTGGGCTCAGTTCGAAGCTGTGACTGAACGCTGGTCACCGACATATCGAGATCTTTGTGATGATCTGCTGTGATCTCCCATCTCTCTTCTGAGGTAGCCGCATGCCTTCTAGCCTTTTCCAGTTTCTGTGTTGCCATCTGCTGGTCAGGTTTAGTGATGGTAACTATTCCTTCCTTTGGTAAAACCGTTAAAGAATGAATTGACTGAAGGTATTTTGTTTGCAGTAACTCTTTCTTCGGCTGAACGGACATGGCATCAGTCTTTGCTGAGAACTCTGAAGTTGTTTCACAAACTGCAGTTTTTTGCTCTTCTTGAGTCACCAAATGCAACAAAGTTGGACTCTTCTTTGCTCCTGCCTGCTCTGTAGAGGGCCTTTCGATACTGAACCTACCTTCAAACTGTAAAACATCCTGATCACTCACAACCTGAAGATTCAAGATTCTTTCTCCTTCTCGCTGAGGCAGCAGACACACAGAAGATGCTAAAGCTGATACCTGTCCTGCCTGCTCACCTTGGAGTTCATATTTCTCTTCAGCAGTTATAGCTGACTTATAGACCATGTCTTTGCGTGTGGTGATAGTCTCCTCCTCTGGTCTGTGTATTTCAAATGTCTGTTCCTTCGATAAAACCACTCTAGTTTCGCTGACTGGTGCTATCACTGGTTTAGATTGCTCTTTCTCAATACAGGGTTTAGTGGCTGCATCTAAAGCTGGCAGAGGCTCAGAGTGTCTTTCTGTGACTGGCAGCTGCCCTGCAGACTGAGCTGAGTATAAAATCTTAACCCCCTCTGTGACTCTGAAACTCCGCTCTTCCTCTGGCCTCTGGGTGACGCCTGAAATTTCATCAAGGATGGGCAGACTGGACTCTACTTGGTGGCCACTAACAAGCTGCCTGGGTTCATCCAAGGTCTTCGTGTGCTCTAGATCCCGGTCGGTCAAGGCCTCAGCCCTCACTATGGTGAGTGGGAGGATCTCTTCAGATGTGGCCGAGATGAGTTTCGATGGCTGCTCTTTGGCTAACTTGAGTTCTAGAATCTCAGGACTCAGAATCCGTTCCAAGTGCTGCTCAGTGATCTTTTGCCTCTCCTGGACTGAAGATAAGAAAGTCGCCATATGAAGCTGTTTCATAGGAATAGCTGAGACCTGAGATGGATGAGTTGGAGCCAAAGAAACCCTCTCCTGTGTTTCATGAGACTGCAGCACTGCCGCCTGGTGGGTAAGCTTCTCTTGATGAATGGTAGCAGCAGAGATGTCGAGCTCTCTGAGGGTTCCTACCTCCTCGCTAGGAATAACCTGTCGGTCTTCGGTGCTAATAGTATAAATCATCTGATCGGCCAGAGTTCTTTCCTGGAATAATCTGGATTCTGTGGTTTGGTCGGTCATGGATATTTTCAAACCTTTTGTTTTCTTAACTAACGTGTGCTCTTCTTGAATTTTCGCCATGAACACCAGCAACTCGGCAGTACAAGAGGCTTCTCCATATTGGTTGGAGGCCTTACAGGTGTAGACACCACTGTGCTCTTTTTTGACACTCTTAATATTGATAAATCCTGATCCATCTGGGTTGTTCACAATGATACAGAACCCACCAGGCTGAATGTGGAAGCTGCCTTTGAGCCATTGAATTTCAGGGAGAGGATGTCCGGTCACAATGTACCTGAAAGAAGCCTGGCCTCCCTCAGATAGCTGAAGAGACTCTATAGTTTTAGTGAATTCTGGGGGTTTGCCAGTTGGTGCAAACATTCTCCTGTCAATTGTTTCCTCCCTTTCTGGCTTCTTCATCTGAACATGCAAATAAGAAGTGCAAGTCGACTGCCCAAATCTATTGCTGACTGTACAGGAGTACTCTCCTTCAAACTCCCTTTGAACTTTGCCAATGACCAAGCTATACTCATCTTGCTCATGAAGGAACATATACACAGATGAACACGTTATAGTCTGCCCGTTATGGTACCACTGAACAGTAGGCTTAGGGAAACCGGACACTCTGACGGTAAATGTAGCAGTTTCTCCAACAGTCACAGCTGCTGGAGAAAGTTCGCTGAGGAAAACTGGTTTCTCTTTTTTCTTCTCCAAGGTGCTGGAGTAGAATTTGGACTCTGGCTTAAGTTCAAGTGTTCTGGCTTTATCTGGTAACTTTAGTCCACTGTAGTATGATTCCTGGGTTTCCTCTTCCGCTGTGATGGTTGAGCTAGAGAAGGCTGAGTGGAATAATGACAATTTAATGTAACGTGAGACACACAACCACAATACAATCAGCTGCACTGAAAACAGAAGAACTTCCACACTTGAGTTATATTTGACTGCAAGGTAAATCAATGACCATATAGTTTTGCACGTTGTAGGCAAATTCTATTTATTACCTAAATGAACACGGATTTCTTACCAGCACAACCTGATGACAGAAAAACCTAATTTGTTAAGAGGAAGGGCATTCAAAAACAAACAGACGTCCCTGCTGACATGAAACAGTATTTACCTTTAACTTCCTCCTGGACCTGAGTCATAGCTTCCTTCTCCACTGCAGTTACTGTGAAGACACAAATGTTTACGAATTAAAAACACTCCCAAAACTGCACATTTGGTCTCATATGGTGCAAGACTGTTAGAAGCAGTGACAGGTCGTGCATCCATATTATCCGTTTGATTTGTTCTTTCTTTTAGCTGACATTCTTGCATGCTTCCCTTTGGGCTTTAGAGTGCAGCCACTCTGGCTATATGGAAATTGCTCAGTGATATGAGTGTCCCTCTCTCTTTGTCTCTTTCGATGTTTTAGTCAGTAAAGCAGGACACAAAGGCCAGCGACCTCTCCTAAAAACAGTGGTTAAAACCTTGTTGAAGACATGGTGTGCCTCTGCTGTCTGTGTAGGTGGAAAGAAGTGTGCATGAGTGTTGGACCAAACAAAGCCCGAGTGAGCAGAAGGACCAAAAGCATGCAGATGCCAACCTTTCATCACTGTGCTGCACTCAGCATCCCCGGCTGAGTTGACATTTTTGCAAGTGTAAGAGCCCCCTTGTCCGGATCCCATATTGTTAACATTTACACAGCACAGGGGGCCGTCTTGTTTCAGAGAGTAAGACACAGAATCCTCAACATTCAACCGGTTGTACAGCCAAATGGCAAACGGAGTGGGAACCCCCTTCATAACGCAATACAAGGAGCTGTTGTCGCCGTTTCTGATCAGCAGCTCAGGGGGGAGTTTGATCAGGAACTCAGGGCAGCTGGAGAGCCGTTGACCTCGCTTGTCATGAGGCACAACATCAGGGAAATACAGGTGGCTGATGAGGCTGTAAGGTCTCTGGGAAGATGGAGGAGATGGTCCCAGCTTCTCCACCGTCTCCTGCTTGTCTTGGTCAGGGGGATCACTAAGGGTCTCCCTGTCTGCCTGAGACACTTTATGCACAGAATCGGTAGGGATGGGGGTTTCTGCTTTGACATTTGCTTCTTTAGCTGGGTGAGAATAAAGTTAGGGAGAGTAATTAGGGGTCAGATAAGGCTATGACTCTAAACACTAAAGGAGTTAGTAGGATGGATGGATGAGGTTAGCGAGGCAAAGCTGGCAAAAGAGGAAGAGCAGAAAGAATAAACTAGATTACAAAGCTTGTTATTCTATTACATTCTAACAGGTTACAGGCTAAGAGGAAATATTAAATAATGAGAAGAGGGGACGAAGCACGGGGAGCAGGTGAAGAGGTATGATGGACCAGATGGAGACACAGACTAGTAAGAAATGAAAGATTAACCACCTTCAACAGTGAGCTGGGCGGAGGAGCTGTTCTGGCCATGTTGGTTGGTGGCGGTGCAGCAATACACACCCTGGTCCGCCATGCCAACACTCTGGATGACCAGGGACAACAATGCCCCGATCTGAGAGCTCCTCACCCGTTCTGTGTCCACCAGACTCTGGCCATTATGATCCCAAACCACCTCAGTGAAGGGCTGCCCATCAAACGAGCAGTTGAACTCGGCCATATCACCACTTTTCACCCAGACGTCGCTCATTTCCATCAGCAGTTTGGGGCTGGCTGAGAGTTTGATATCAAAGCGGCTCTCTGAGCTCATCTTCACTGAGCTTACGCTCTCCATCTCAATCTCAACCGTCCTCCAAGTCACAGAGGAACTCTCAGAGACTGTGTCAGTAACCTCAACACTGTGGGCTGTTTGTCCCACCAACAGAGACCTGAAACTCTCTGTCTGAGCCTCCAGTCTCTGACTTAGCTTAGTCTCAGCCCCAGTACTCGACGCAATAGCTAAGGCTATTTCATCTGGGCAACAAGAAAGAGTAGAAGAATTAGGTCAACACATGATTCTGGGGAGTTCTTCAGGTTACTTGCTTGCTTGCTTGCCAAGAGTGCAGCTGGAGTGCAGTGTTGAGGATCAGTCATGATCGGTGAGGGAGTGGACAGTGGCTGGTTTCCGCTGTCAATCATGCAAGCTTGACTGGAGCCAGAATTTAAAATAAGAAACAGCTATAGATTATGTCTTTGCTTGAGTGTGAGGAACCCAGGAGGCTAGATTTCCAAAGTTCAGTTCTGTTTTGACCATGCTGCATTCCTCTGAAATAAAGCTTCATGTCTCAGAAGAAAGATGTCCCTACCGTTAAGAGTTATTCATGTAGGAGGAGAAGACAGTCATGCATCGTGTAAGATTAGCACCTGTGCTTACAGTGATGTCCGAAAACACAAACAATTAACTACAGTCAACTGTTACATAAAAATATGGTGAGAATATGAATGAGTTTCTGGCAAATTTTTACAAGACTAGGGCTGGTAGCACAAAGAGCTTGTTGACACACAGACAAACGAATTAAAGCCTAAAACATCAACCTCTCCTCTGTCTATGACCACACACTGCAGAAAAGAAGTGGACAATTTCCGGGTCTGAAAAGTGAAGCAATTGCGGGAGTGCCTTAAACTTGCATTCTTTCTAAAGTACATTTTGTTTTCTGCCTGTTTTCCGCTAAACAAAATTAGCATCCAAATTAATATCACGTTGGTCAAATAAACCACACTGTGGTTTGGAGGCTGGGAAGGTAAACAGTTCTGAACTGACAAAATATCATTTAACATAAATTGTGTTGTAAAATTAATATTAGTTTGCTAGCTAATGTTTGCATAACCTGCCCTAATTGTTTCACACATGGCAGTTCCTACAGGATCCTCTTACAAAGCTTCTGGTGATTTTTGTGGCTGAAACTACATAATCAGAGGATTTTCTCACTGTTTTCACTTATAAAGCACCGAGCAGTTTCTCCCTGCTTCCAGTCTTTGTGCTAAACCAGTTTAAACACATTCTGGCCCGATATCTGATGCACGGAGATTAACTGACTCTGGACTGTCCAACAAGCTGCTTGTTAGCTAGTAAGCTAAGATGTCAGCTAGCTCATGTTAACATCTAACCAAGAACATTTTAGTTCATTAGCAACTTAAATGTGTTGTTTGGTTGGTTGTTCAATCAAATAATATTCAATAGCCAGAATGAATATTATTATTATTATTATTATGGGTGCTCTAAAATTTACATTAGCTTGATAGCTGATATTAGCATTACATCCCCATTGGTGGAAGAGGCATGCTACCATGCTATCATGGGGTTTTTTGCGATTATTTGGCTAAACGTTTTTACATTTGGTGTTGATATTCTAGTTTTCTTTAGTTTTGAAAGAGCTTCACTCTGTTTCCAGTCTTTGTGCTAAGCTAGGCTAGGAACAGATGGAACTGATATCCATCTTCTCATCTGAATCTGGAGAACACAGAGAACAAGAGGGTTTCACGAAATGCCAGCATTTAAAATCTTTGTGTAACCACCAGCAGTCGATGTGCGAAGCCTTGCCGCTCCCCCGCGCTGAACCATGCAGACGTCTGTAAATAATACAATCAATATAAGTTGTTTCTTTTGTGCCAATTGCACAAAAGGGAAGCATGCCCCTGAAGTTGGATGCATCCTTTTCTAGCTTTAGCCCTGCAGGGAAGGAGGAGACTGACACCTTTGACACCATCTGTCTGGACAGAATGTTCTGTGCATCCAGATATGATGCTCTGATTGATAAAGAACTCATTGATCAAATCAAATCAGGGAGTTATTATACTTCACTGATTCCTTCCTTCTCCATTAGTTAACCAGCTAACAGCGCTAACAGAATTTCTGATTTTGTTTCTAAATGAAAAAACACTTTAAGAGAATTCTTTGGATGTTTCTGCATTTCTTATTGCCACAGTGGAAACCAACATCTCAGTCTCAGAGTTAAAACATGCACAGCAGGTCGGAGTTTGACTGTTGAAACACATGCAGTGCGTACTGGTCCAACAGTGATGGTTTTATCTGAATGTCATTAGCACGTTAACATCTGAATTACTCACCGTCAAGGTTCAAAGTGGCAGCACATGTGGCCATTCCTGCAGAGTTTGTGGCAACACATGAGTACTCTCCTTCGTGGTTGAGGAGAACTCTGGAAATGTCCAACTGGCAGGTTTCACCAAAATGAGACATTCTGAAGATGTCTGACTGTCTGATCTCTTTGTCATTACAGAACCAAGAAATCTGCAGATCTGGAGACACAGTGTTCATTCACAGTCAGCATCGTCATGTGTTTTATTATAATGAATGCAAATAATACTACTAATAATTAATCACCTACCATTTATGGCAAACAAGCAGCCAATGTACTGGACAGTAAAGTGTGACAGTATCTATATTTAAACCAACAAACAGAAGACGGTGAGCAGTGGTCACTACCTTCCCCAGAGACGGTGCACTGGAACTGGGCAGGGTGTCCCTCTGTGACCAGGACGTCCTGTATGGGAGCGATAAGGACCGGAGCAGAGACCCGAGCCACGGTTTCAACCACCTCAGGAACTGGAAGACAAACAAGGCAAAAGTTGCAGTGACAACAAAATGAAGCAGAGATTCATCGGTGGAGTCTAGAAGCCACCACCACACTTCCTACCAAAGCTGTCTCGGTCACTTTTCCCCCAGCTGTATCTGTCATATATAATAGAAAGAAATATCAATTTTGATGAAAAGTTGTTTCTATAGTTACTGTTCTCTGCCTTTGTAGGGCAAGAAGTTTGGTTAAGTGATGAATTTAACTGTAAAGCGTCTAAACAGGCAAACAGACACTGACCAACTCTCTAATCTGACTCAAATTTAAGCTTCATAACCGTAACGCAAGCCTAGAAAGAAAACATAAAGCAGATAATAGATAACTTGCCACGATACATTTCATGACGTACCTTCCACCGTGAGAGGGGCGGAGCTTGTCGCCTCTCCATAGTCATTCTTGGCCTCGCAGCTGTAGACGGCAGCGTCCTCAGGGAAGACTTCGAGCAGCAGCAGGGTGTGCTCGTCTCCATCGTGGAGGAACTTGCACTTGTAGCTGGTGGACAGTTCCTGGGAGTCTTTATACCAGGACACCTGAGGTTGAGGGATGCCGGTCACCTGCACAGAGAAGCGAACTGATCTACCAGACGTCGCTGCCTGGGGCTGCATGTGGCGGACGATCTGAGGAGGCTCAGGCACTGAAGGCAACAGAAAAGTACAATTATAAGACTTTCCACACCAGCAAGAAATGTTAATAAACCCTAACCCTCCTGTTTTATAGTATAGATGTAAATACAACATTATTCAAGGAATCAGGTCTGTATTAAGGTAAAAGGATTACTACATTAATGCAGACAGTAAATGTATGATCATTTATTTAATATTTACTTTGCAGTATTTTGCACGTAACAAGAGATCTTAAAGGCTTATGAATTCAATTCAGTGACAATCATTTTCATAAAAAGTGATAAATTAGGACAAACAAATACACAAGGCAAGAAAGAAGGTAGAACTGATGGTGTCTGATCCAGAGAGGTAAAAGTAGACTGATGTCAGATTTATTCATGTTCATGTCAGGTCCCTTACATCTGACATGGAGGTTCATGGTGCTCCTGTTTTTGCCAGCGATGAAGGTGTACTCCCCGGCGTCGCTCCTGTAGGTCTCGGAGATGGTGAGGCGGTGCAGCTTCCTGATGGTGGCGTAGGTGAACCTGTCCTCCACTGAGAACTGGATCTCCACCTCGTTCCTCAGCCAGCGACCCTCCACGTCGTCCTCGTTCACCTCAAACTCGAATGTGGCTCTTTGTTTCTCAACAACCTGCAAAACAGATGAATGGTTGGGACTTCGGGTAATTGAGGTTCCAGTATTTCACAGGAATTCTCACCAAAATCTGCACACGTTTAGCAAAATACCTGCAGCAACCTGACGGGACATTTAGTTACAGCTGATCAAATGATTGGAACTGTGGTTTTTTTAATTCAATTCAATTCAGTTTTATTTCTATATTCTATATCATAACACAGTTATCTCATAGCACTTGTTAATATAGAACAAGTCTAGACCAACTCTACATGTACAGACCCAACATTTCCACCAGGAGCAGCACTAGGAGACAGTGGCAAGGAAACACTGCCTTTAACAGGCAGAAACCTCGAGCATCTACTGTCCAGAGAAGTCTGGCTGGAAGTGGTCTTCATGAGTTGCAGCCAAAAAAACAAAAAATTAGCTCAAATGGTAGAGCGCTCGCTTAGCATGCGAGTGAAGCAGGATCGATGCCCACATTCTCCACAGACCTTTAACCCTTTCTTCTCTAGAGGTGGACTGGCTGACAGAGTTCTGTAAAGACGGCAGATGTCTCTCCACTTCTACAGACACCATCTTCAGTGGGTCACTGAGGGATTAATAAGAAGGACCTGAGAACAAATGGTGTCTGAAAGGTTTCTACAACACCATTCAAATAACCAGACAGTGAAACGACTGACAGATACAGTGCATCTTCACACCGATACAGACATCACAGTCAGACTGGATGTGTACTGCCAACATGGAGATGCTGAAGGTGTAGCTGCCACAGTAGAACTGATATGACCTTGCACAACTTTATATATGTGTGTTTGTCAGCAGGAAGACAGGTGTGTATGTGAGTGTGTGCAGAAAGAAGCAGAGAGACTGAAGGAAGAGAAGAAGAAACTACGACTGGAAACCAAACAACTACGACACACACTGAGAAAACACAGGTACAGTAACACACACACACACACACACAATAAATGAAACTTAAATAGTCAAAAACTGTGTGTATATGCAGGAGTGTGATGCAGGTGTGTGATGAGGTGGAGTGTGTGGAGACAACTCTGCTGAAGAGACGAGCTGAACTCCGACAGGCTGACAGGCTGCTGCTGGAGGCTCAGAGCTGCATACACACCACCACAGACAAGGTACACACTCACACTCATACTCACACTCACGTCTACGCATTATTTTGATCACGTCCGTCCGTCTCCTGCAGGCCAGCTCAGCTCAGCGGGAGGCGGACATGTTGCAGCGCGCAGCTCAGGACGGTGCCACCTGTCTGCTGGAGGCCACACAGCACATCAGGTAAACGCTCACAGGTTGACCTCTGACCTCCAGACTCAGTTAACAGCATGTCATTATTCATCATCATGATGATATGAACTGCTCTGCAGAGAGCTGCAGGAGGAGGTGGAGGAGCTGAGGAGGAGGAGGCAGGAGGAAGAGCAGGCTCTGAGGAGCAGAGAGCAGGAGTTCCAACAGCTCGGCACAAAAATACACTCGACTGCTCTCAGGTACAGATACAGTTTGCTGGAAGATGTGAATGTAGTTTGTGTGATTATACATTTCCATCACAAACACTGCAGAGGCTCATAGAGAAGAACTTCTGCTCTGTTTTATTCTACTTTGTCAGTTCTTCACTGCAAAGTCCTGACATTTAGATCTTTCAGCTAAAAAGCAGCAAGAAGATAAAACCAGACATTATATCGAGCAGTTCCAGTGTCCTGCCTGCGTCTGCTTCACAGTAAAAGCTGCCAGGAACATGTGGGACCAGTGCCATTTATTAATTAGAAAAGTGTTTTTAAAGGGCTTTTATTGTGAAACAGCTGGAATTATGTGATGAACACGTTAGCCTGGGATGCTAACATGTTCCTTCACAGCAGCTGGGTCTGAATTTGTGTTTCTGTTTCTCAGATCAGCATCCGAAGGTCTGACACGGTCATCACATGACATTTTCTCCTTTGTGTGTGTGTGTGTGTGCAGATTAGCTGATGTGCAGTCAGACATCCAGGAGTCTCAGAAGCATCTAAACTCACTGAACAGTCAGGTAATTAGAAAGTCCACATGTTCTGGTTCAGGGACAGTCGGGGGACATGGAAATGCTGAGACCAAACGGGAACCAAAAGGAGCTTCGTTCTTTAGCGTTGTCGTGTCAGTGAGTGTGCAGACTGTTGGAAGACATGTAAACACAGGCGTCCTCCCTGCAGCTGGAGCAGCTGGAGCAGACGCTGGTGCAGAGGACGGAGGAGCATCAAACAGCTGTGACCAGAGTGGAGGCGGTCAGACGGGAGGAGCGACGACTGCAGGACAGAGTCCAGGTGAGACAGTGTCTCATAACTCGTGTTCATCGTCGTGAGTTCTTATATTACAGGACGACCTGAAAGAAAATCAATAACTCTTCTTCTGTGGTTGTCAGCTGACTTGACTCTCAAACAGAACATAAACACGGGGTTTTTACAAAGTCTTGACAGTTTGGAAAATGCTTAAATTTAACCGTTATGTTTTCAAAGGTTAGGAATGTGCTTGAATTCAAATATGCTCCTTGAGAAATTCTTGATTTTCCACATGATCAGTCAAGTAAACCAAAAGTATTTTAATATCTCCTGGCATTAATAGTAACAATTTAGGCTTCGAAAGTCTGGAATTGTTTGATGTAGGTACTTTGAAAATGCTTGAATTTAACTTTAACTAATTTAACTCATGTCCTGCTGTAACCTTTTAAATGACGTATGTCCTCTGAAACATCGGGCTTTTAAAGTTGAGGTTATAAGAAGAACCACTTTACGTGTTTCTGAGCTGCTCGCTGTTTATGTAGGAGCTGATGGAGCAGCAGGAGGCGCTGCTGAGAGACGGCGAGCAGAGACTCCGCACAGTGCAGTGTGACCTGAACACACACAGAGCAGGTAACGCACACACACACCTGCACACACTCAAATGGTCACATGATCCAGAAAGGTTTTCCCCTTGTTGTCCAATCAGCAGCCTTCACAGTGTTGAGCTGCAGTTCCTCTAATGTCCACTAATCAAACTGTGTTGAAGTGAATGGGGAATCCAACAGGTTCAGCTCTCAGCAGATTCAGTCAGTCAGTCAGTGTCCCACCCAGGAGACATTTGACTGGCAGCTGTCTCCGCCTCCAGCACTCGGCTCACTCTGTGTGGACTCAGTTTGATTTCTGCAGCCCAAAATCACAAATGTGTCCCAGCGGGCTTCACATTGTGTACGGTATATGACACCCTCCATCTTTAAGTTTCAAGTGTCTTTAAAAACATGATTTTCTGGCTGCAGAAACTCACAAAGATAACAAACGGAAATAAATCCAGGAACATGTGGTGAAAAGTGCAGTTTGACTCGTCTCGGCCTCATTTACAGACGCTGACAGGAGCATTGATGTAGACACTGTGTGTGTCCAGAGCTAAAACAGGTCCTGCAGGAGTTACTTGTAGAGAAGCAGGCGTTGGAGGAAGTGAAAACCAAACACACCCAGAGTCTCCAGCGGCTCCACAAGAAGCAGGATCAGCTGGACGGGATACAGGATGAGGTGGACAGGGCGAAGGACGAACTGGACAGGATGACGGAGGAGCTGGACGAGACCCAGGATGAGGTGGACAAGAGGAAGGATGAGCTGGACAAGAAGCAGGAGGAGGTGGACAGGAAGAAGGAAGAGCTGGCTGAGCTGCAACAGGAAGCTGAGTCCCACAGAAAGGAGGCAGAGATCCGACTGAAAGAGACAAAACAACAGCAAACAGAACTGCAGGTTAGTAGAAAATATTTAGAGGATTCATGCAAAAACTGACCATTTAGTCATTTGCTTCATATCATTACTGCAGGTTTAAGTATTTTCTGTAAGCCTTCATGAAGCTTCCAACAGATTCCTGATCATTTTGTAAAGATGAACTGACGTCACTGTGATTTGGTGCTGAAACATGAAGACAGCGTTCAGTTCGTGTCCATTTAAGTTACCTTCAATTATGGCCAACTGATTGGTAACATATTAAATTCAATGTTACCATAACCGTCTTTGAGTCGGCACATTTTAAACTACAGTGACACCATGCAGCTAATACAGAGGAGGAGAGTTCAGACATATTTAAATGCAGAGTTCCACATTAACCACGGCGCTATGGCCCGTGGCCACCAAGTCCTCCACGTTGGATCACTATACTGGACCTACTGTTGCCAACGTTACAGTTCCACAAACATCCCAAATCCAAAGAGACTGAGAGAATAAATGGACCACATGTTTACAAAGAACTTTTGAGTTTTCAATTGAAATGAATTCATATAAAAATATGTCTTCATTCTGTTAATGTCTTGTATGTATTGAAGTGTCACAGTTAAGGAGGCTGTGTGAAGCTGCTCTGGTGGCCTGCGTCCATCCCAGAGCTGCTTCACCTGGTTCTTTACACTCACTCACCTCACTGAACTGTGTAAATATCATGTGCTGTTGTCAGAACGTTCTCCTTTCTTTTTTTATTCAATATCATGTTTATTGGCTGTTTGTTCATTTTGAGTAAACGGAACAAACATTCACAGCCCCCCCTCCCATCCCCCACAGCACAAACGGAATATTAGATGGGATGTAAAACATACATACACACGTAGAAGAAACTAAATGAATTATATACAGTAGTTAAACCAGTGAAACAAGGAGAAGACAGACAGACTGACAGCAGCAGGATTCTGATGAAACTCATTGTAGCTCACGTTAGTTCATCCTCCAGCGTTCTCACGTTCCCCTCCTTTTATTTCTGACTTACACTTTACACACAGAGTTTTGAGATCATTTTATACTTTTAAGTTTCTATAAAGAGTTTGAGCAGAATTTTGACCTAAATGCTTTAGTTTATTTGCCTTTACTTGCTCAACACAATGCTGAGGTTCTACTGTTTTCCGTTCTGCGTCTTCATGTTGCACAACTCTGTCTGATGAAGAGAAACCAAGAAACAGGAAGTCAAGTGTGTGTTTTGTGCAGGAGGAGCTGAGCAGCAGGAGGCAGGAGAGGAGCAGCCTGCAGGAGCAGTGTGAACAGCTGGAGGCCAGACGGAGGCACGCCGACAGGTACGCACACACGTTCAACATCTGTAGACGGGAACACGGCCCAGTTAGATGAAACGTTCTAAAAGAAAACCATGAGACAGAAGAGATCCTTAAAGCTGTTGTCACGTGTTGTCTGATCAGTCTAACACAGTTTGACTGCATGTATGACAGGAGTCTGTCAGCGGTGGAGGCGGAGCTTGCTAAACAGAGAGAGGAGCACAGCCACGCCCAGCTTCTCAAACAGGGAGTGGTCAGAGATACAGCAGCCAGTCAGGAGCAGCTTAACGGTATGACATCACGACTTACAGACTGTAACACAGAGTGTGCAGTAACAGCTGATTCGGTGTGTTTGTGTCTGCTGACAACAAAACATCATGTTTCTGTTTCAGAGAAGTCTGAGCTGCTGTCTCTGCTCAGTGAGCGCGTGGAGGAGACCAAGAAGCACCTGGAGACCCTGGACCAGGTGCGGGGGGGGGGGGGGGGGGGGGGGGGGGGGGGGGGGGGGGGGGGGGGGGGGGGGGGGGGGGGGGGGGGGG
>JAVQJF010065428.1:0-25349 GCA_036023855.1 Gadopsis marmoratus | reverse complement strand
ACACACACACACACACACACACACACACACACACACACACACACACACACACACACACACACACACACACACACACACACACACACACACACACAGGGAGTCCCAGTGAGATTTTCCCAATCAACGCCCCCCCTACCCTTCACCGCCACTAAAAGCAGCTTTCTCAGATTAATCGCACTCCCTCTCTCTCACACAGATAGGCCCACTACGGATAGGGGGAAAAAAGACAAAAAAGAATAGTGGATGGAAGAATGAAAAGAAAAGAGGAAGGGATAGGGGGATGAACAGAACAGAGCGACGAGGAGGGGTGGATGGGGACAGAAATGTGAAGGATTATACGTGGTTTGGGGTTGATAAATACTTATTTGTCATTCTATGGCCCTTATCTTGCTGTGCATGTTTCATTGAGCCCTTTGGTGTGCAAGTGTGTGTGTGTGTGTGAGAGTGAGTCAGAGAGGGCGAGAGATAGAATGTATGCCGATGGACTGTGTATGAGAGTGTCACTTGGCTTTGGAGGCCAAGCTAGCCGGGGGGAAAACAAAGGGTATTAATGTCCTACACACACTAGAGAGAGACGGTTGCATACGCACGCACGCACGCACACACACATGCACACACACACACACACACAGTAGAAGGGTTTCAAAGAAATGGCTGAGCAAATGAGCAAAATAATGAACGGGACAGTGAAAAATAACTGGTTTTATGTGTGTGTAATTGTGTGGAGGCATCTAGTGAGGAAGCAGATCTCATAGGGAGCCTCTGACCCCGTTATGATAGAAAACCCTCCCCTCTCTCTCTCTCTCTCTCTCTCTCCGTCTGCTGTCTCTCATTCTGTCCCTTGCTCTCATCCTCAGCCTCTCTGCTCCATCGGCGAGCTACCTAGCTGCATTTCCTCTCACCGCCAGAAGAGGTCAGGCTCATTCCTCTTTGTGTGACAACGTTAAACACAGGAGGAGAGCTGACCAGACAGAGAGGAGAGGACAGAAGGAGAAGGAGAGAGGAGAGGACAGAAGGAGAGAGGAGAGGACAGAAGGAGAGAGGAGACAGGGAAGGGGAGGAGAGGCCAGAAGGAGAGAGGAGACAGGGAAGGGGAGGACAGGCCAGAAGGAGAGAGGAGACAGAGGGAAGGGGAGGAGATGACAGAAGGAGACGAGAGAGCAAGATTTTGTCCGGTGCAGCTTTCCCGTTTGCTACATCCAGGTCTTGCTTTCATCGTTATGTACTTGCCTCTTCTATGACCTCCAACACTGAGGTCATATGAGAGGCATTAGAAATGTGAATGGAGAGAAAAACACCCATTAGCAGAAGGACTGTAAGAAGGAAAAGGGGAAGTAGGGAGGAAGGAACTAGAGAGAAGAGGGGGAGAGAGAGAGAGAGAGAGAGAGTGTGTTTTCCCTCAGGGTCTTTGGGTCCTGCTGCTGCCGCCGTATTGATTTGTAGACGGAGCGAGGGATGGAGAGGAAGGACAGAGGAAGAGGAGGGAGGGATGGAAGGAGGGAGGCTGCGGTCACTCCCTGGAGGAGCTTGCAGCGCTGCAGTGGACTTCTGGAAATAGCCCAGAGGAGAGGAAAGGGGAGAGAGGGACAGGGGGATGGAGATTAAAGAAAGGGATGAGGGAGGAAATGTAATGGATGGAGGGATGACAGCCCGCCATGCTACACACTTCATATGACACAGACACACACCTCCCAGTTACTTCTCTTCATTTACGTTGTTGTTAGGGAGCTTGGTATTGATTATGCAGCACTGCAATCGATCAGAAGTATGTGTGTGAGTGTGTGTGTGTCATAGTGTGACATCTGCTCTACAGCAGAGTAATTGATATATTCTAACAAAAAATAAAAAGGGTGACAGAGGCGGGAGAAGAAGACTGTTTTGTCTGGTTGTGGGCCTGTGATTACTGCAGTACCTTCTCAAACCGAGCTGCCATTAATGAAACTCCACACCTGCAAATGTTTCACAATAAAAGACTTCCAGCAAAGTGAAGGGATTATATCCCACCAACTTCTGGAAGTGTTTAAATGTGAAACAAATGAAGCAAGTGTGCAAGAATGTGCATTAAGAGAAAGCAACATAAGGAAGGAATATATATATATGTGTGTGTGTGTGTGTGTGTGTGTGTGTGTGTGCGTGCATGCGTGCGTGCGTGCGTAGAACAGGAAAGTGGAAATAAAGGCCAGGTTCTCGCCAGCTGAGACAAGAAAAGCCTCAACGTAAGAATTTACAGTGTGAACACAATGTAACAGCATGCTAGGAACAGGTTAGCTTGAATATGAGGCTGCAGCCATTTTTAATTTGAGTTTTATTCTACAGCCTTCCGCTGTATTCTATTGTCTATTTATACAAATGGGAAGTGCATTTGTTTCTGTTCCAGCTTGGGGTCAGTCAATACGGATTGTGTTGTTTTCTAAAACCCACTTCCTGAAAGGCTTAACTGAAATAAATATGAACATGAACCCTGGATTTGGATTTCACCAGGTTTCTTTCTTCTGTTCTTTTCACAGCAGAGGGTGTGTGTGCGTGTGGTGAGAACAGCCAGTCTTCCAGGCCAGGCCAGACCAGACCAGTCAATACAGAGGCCTGTCATTGTTTTTCCTAAACTGCTTAGAGAGAGCGAGGCTAAAGCCTGCAGAGCCCTGGGCCCAGGGGAAATATGGCCCTGTCGCATTACCCACGCACAACTCTGCCAGACGCATGCACGCACACACACACACACACACACACACAGGAATGTATTCACAGACTTGCACTTGCAGCTAAGAGGACATGCATGCGACACATGATGCCAAGGCAAAATGCAAAGACTAGAATACACAATAGTTTGCACACACACACACACAGTCTCATGAGGAAAGGGAGAAGGGTACGACAGAAGAAACCGAGAGAGAGAGATAAGAGAAAATCTAACCTGCCTTGTCCTGCTCCTCTCTGCTATCTACTCCATTACACATTACATGCATGTGTGTGCGATTGCTGATGGTTGTGTTTTAAGAGGGTTGGAGGAGCACCGCTGCCACCTTTAACACACATGTGTGTGTATCGGCATGCACATGATCAGTGTTATGCCTGGTCAGCTTCATCTGTGCAGCGGAAACAGTGTAGGTGTCTGTTTGCATGCGCCATCTGGCCTGAACCGAGGTGGAGGAGAAAAAAACAAAAAAAACTCTTATCTTGAAACATCAGATTAGAGTAAAATAAGAAGGAGAACAATGAGATTCTGGCTCTGACTCACATGGCGATGACCTTGTTTGTGGGCCAAGCCAGTAGGACGCAAAAATAAATTTCCCCCAGTTACTTGAACACACAAACACATTGCTGTTCTGTAATGATAACAACTACACCTTGAAATGTAGGTGCCAAGCCTCTAACAGACACAGGAACAGGAAGCACTGTTGTTGGAACAATGCCGTGTGTGTGTGTGTGCTACCTACATATATCAGCGAGAGTCTGTCAGTACGTGAATTCGTGTCAAATGTGTGTGTGTATGAGGGGGTAACTGGAGGCAGGCCAAATGCTGTGTGTGTCTCCGAGTGCGTGTGTGAGTGTATGTGTGCCCCATCTCCACTGCTGTTAACACCAAATGAAAAATCACCTTAGTCGCCTTGTGGTCTTCTTTGGGTTCAGTGTATTTATAGCTCAGAGTTGACACTCTTCCAACAGTGTGAGCATGTCTATGTGTGTGTGTGTGTGTGTGTGTGTGTGTGTGTGTGTGTGTGCGCGCGCTTGCGTCTGGGACTAGCAGATGGGTTGTCTTAGCCCTCTTCCTCTGCTCCCTGGCTTGTCTTTAGCCCCACCCGTGCTGGACAGGATGCTGCCTCGGGAGCAGATCGAAAATAAATGCACCCCGTGCCCTTAACATCCCGCCGACACGTATTCCCTGCTCCTCTCTAACTCCTCCAATTCTCTCTGTCTGTCTTTGTCCCCGTCTCTCCCCATCGTCACTATTTCCTCTTCCTATTATTAATGGGAGTACGCGTTACTGTCCAATTATCTATCCAAAAACTTCCTTTACTCCCTTCCCTTTCCAGCCAAGTCACGATGACCCCCACTTGTCTTCTCCGCCACCCCACTCAGGGTGACCTCTCTGACCATGTCCTGTTTGGAGCGCTCCCTCCCTTTCTTTCTCACAGGGGACTTCCCCTCTCCTGTTGCTACTGGCCCAAACAGCCAGGTTTGGATCAGTAAACACAACCCAAAATACACTCGCAGCATGAAGGGCGCACACGCACACACGCACAACGTCAAAGGCAAACACGCGTGGATCCACACCAGATTCACAGCATAGGTGAGGGCTCCCTGCTGGAAGCCGTTACACAAAACAGGAAGTGACCTCACCCCCCCCCCCCACACACGCGCACACACAGTAATGCAAAATGGCAGGCACACATGAATGAAAAATGCATCTAAAAGGTTACACATGTACAAATAAATGCACAGACATGACCCACCCAACACACATGAGCTCACAATTCAGCGGAGCGTGCTGACTTTCCGTGTCACTGTCATATTACTGCACATGCCCAATCCCTATGAGTCCCCTAGGGGGCCAGCTTTATTTTGATTACCATGCACCCTAAACTGGAAGAAAAGGCAGAAAGGAAAAACAGAGAGAGCAGCGACATAAAGATGGATGAGTGAAGGAAGAGAGGAAGGGGCTGGGTTGATACATGAAGTGAGGGAGGAATAAAAAGAGGAGAGACACAGTACAGTATGTGTATGTGCACGACTATGCATGAATAATGTGCCAACCAAAAACTGAGTGTATATATTTTTTGGGCTGTGCATCATTCATTTTCATCATTTAAAATTGGGAGATCAATCAAATTTGCTTCACAAAATTAGGTTAATTTTTCTTCATTGTTCCTCTCCTCTAAAAATTATTGAAATAATTACTTAAAATCATAGGTTGACTTAGCCAAGACCCCCCGGACATACGTAGCGCTGAACAATTAATCCATTTGTTATTAGAAAATTAATCAGTTTTTTGGATTATCAAATAAATGTTTATATCATCTTCTTAAGCAAAAATGCCCTCAAAGATCTCTGATTCCAGCTTCTCGATTGTGAATATTTACTTGTTTTCTTAGTCTTATGTATGTATGACAGTCAACTGGTTTTGGTCAGACAAAATATATTGCTTGAATATGTCCACTGGGGCTCTGGAAAAGGGTGTTGTTCTAACATTTTATAGAACAAATGATTAATTGAGAAAATATTCAGTAGATTATTTCATAACGAAAATAATACATTGCAGCCGTAAACGTATACACCGATCAGCCATAACTTTCTGACCACTGACAGGAGAAGTGAAGAACATTGATTGTCTTGTTACCATGGCACCTGTCAGTGGGAGGGATATATGAGGCAGCAAGTGAACATTTTGTCCTCCAAGTTGATGTCTTGAAGCAGGAAAAATGGGTAAACGTAAAGATGTGAGTGACTTTGACAAGGGCCAGATTGTGATGGCTAGACGACTGGCTCAGAGCATCACCAGAACTGCAGCTCTTGTGGAGTGTTCGCGGTGTGCAGGGGTCAGTATCTACCAAAAGTGGTCCAAGGAAAAAAAACACTGAACTGGTGACAGGATCATGGGTGGCCAAGGTTCATTGATGTGCGTAGGGAGCAAAGGCTGGTCCGTGTGGTCCGATCCAACAGAAAAGCTTCTGTAGCACAAACTGCTGAAAAAGTGAATGCTGGTTCTGATAAAAAGGTGTCAGAACACACAGGGCATCACAGTCTGTTGATGCAGACCAGTCAGGGGGCCCATGCTGTCATAATGCTATGGCTGATTGGTGTATATGCACCCTTTGAAGGTGGGTCGCAAGTAGGCGTTACTTCAATTTAAGGGACTACGAGACAAACAGTTCGGCTCCACTGAGTATGCAGTTACAATGTAAGTCCGTAGCAACCAATACCTATCGTATACTGCTGAAAACTTAAATTTTTTACTTAAAAGATACAAAACCAGGGAACATAATTAATTTAAAACATTCATAAACAACTTCAGTCTGACATTTTATTAACAAATGACAGCAAAGTGTTAAAAAATTGAAAAACTAGATGCTCTCAAAGCAATGATTGGCGTGGGTTTTTCAGCTGTGGATGTGATGAGATGTAGAGTGTTTGTGTGTGCCGTGCCCATCTGTATGACTGTGTTTTGGCAGGGCTGACAGAACACTACGCCACGCAGAGTCTGTCCTGTTCCGTGACACATTGCCTCTGTTCACCTGTCACACACACACACACACACACACACAAACCAAATGACAGGAACACGGTCCAAGCTGTTAGAAACCCTCCAGGTGCTGGCTCACATACTGTAATTCCTTTGCATCTGTCCCCAACTCTGTTTCTCTCTGTCTCCCTCCTTATCTCGCTCTTTCCGTCTTTGTGTCTCTGCATCCACCTGTTTGCTCCTCCGCTTTACATAAAAAGCAACAAGTAACTTCTTTTGACTTGCCTTTTTTTTCTCTGTCTCCTCCCTTGCTGAGACCCACCCAGTATGTACATCGTTTTACTGTTTTCTGTTGGTAACTTCCTCAAAGCATAAGTGCAAACATGCACAGGTGTACACACGCATTTGAATATAATATTTCCAGATGATTAACTGGTCCCACATTGAGACATTCTTTCTTCTGTCCAAATCCAACATGAACCAAATGTGCTTTGCATTCACAGTGTGGAACAATGAACACTTCAAAAATCCCAACAGTGTTAACAGCCACGGACACAATTTGTATGCAATTTTTCCTTAGGTGGTCAGACGGGGGGAAATAATCTGCCAAGACTAAGGACACTTAGATGCAATGGCAGCAGTACCTTTTACAGTTTTTAAATCCATTTTGTTGATTTGTTTCAAATGCTTTGCCTCTAGTTTTGTTTTAGAGAATCTTTGTACAATTGCTCCCATAATTGAGGTTTTTTATATAATGCTCTGTAAAATAAGCAGTACTTATAGTAATACTAGAAATAGTAATAGCTGTGGTTCTGTGGAAGTAGTAGTTGTTGTATCAGGTAAGACACCGTCTCTGTCCCTCTTTTTTATTTTGTTGTGACTCTCTTTTTGTTTCGGTCTCTCTTTCCCCTGGTGCAAATGCCTTCAAGTCCAGGGATTCAGGGAGGTAAGAGTATGTGTGTGAGTGTGTGTGTCCCAGGTCCCCATTCTAATAACAGAGAGTCTCCCAGTGAGCAGCGGGGCAGCTGAGTGCGCTCCCCTGGAACGCCACAGGGATCTACGGATCAAATTCACACACACACACACAAGGGATACATGGAACAGAGAGTACACACTATGACTTGACACAACACTCACAACTGCCTGCAACAGCCAGACAATGGCGAACACACACACACATATAAAACCCTATTGCCAGTTCAGCCACATCCACACCTTTCCATAATTCAGTTAGAAGGAGACAGTGAGGCTCTCGATTCAGACAAAGACAACATTATTCACAGACAGACTACTAAACACAGCTCGTTTCACACACACACACACACAGCCCTGATCCCAACCGCAGGCATCAAACAGTCTGCCAAACTATTCTCTGCTCTGCATTAACTACCAAAATAAAGATTGTATTCATTCCTTTAGCTCTGAGGAAAAAGCTTTAAATATTTCTGTCATTTTGCAGGTATATATAAAATACAGTAACTGCTGAGGAGGTACCCATACAGGCTGCATATAAATTAATACCATATTGCTAATATGGCAGCTCTGATGTTGGGAAGTGGTCCAACTCTGTTCAGATCTAAGATAAAAACTGACCATTCTGCGTTCTACTGTGTGTGTGTGTGTGTGTGTCTCTGCCTTTCTGTGTGGCTGTTGATTTCTCCAACCCCCTCTGTATATCCATTTCTTCATTTCCCAGTTTTCCATCTCTCAAATTCATCCATCCATCGTGTGCGTACACTATTGTACATTTTCTTTCAATTGTGTCTACGAGGGAAACGGATCCCTGCACGCCTTTGTGGTTGTGTGTGCCGCGCACAACTCTCAAATATTCAACACCGCTGGGACACAGGGGAAGGAGGAGGATTCGGTGGAGGGAATCAACACACAAACAAACGAGAGCATCCCCCACGTCCATCCATTCACACATCCATCCATTTATTCATCTGACCAGCAATCCACCCATCTTCATAGTGTTTAAATATTTACTATTGCTAAAGGAAAATGTGTAGCACAACAGACGCAAAAGGCAGAAAAGAAGGGATGATTGGGGAGGAGTGCAAGAATAATGGATGGAGCGAGGGATAGGAGGAAGCACTGAGGGCAGAACCTGCAGTACAGCACCCTCTAGAGGCCTAAAGTGAATGTGAAAATCAAGAAGTCTGTCAGGGAATGTAACATGGGAGAGAGTCAGAGCTGATATAGAGCTGGATGGCTACGCCGAACTATCTATGCTTCTACAAGAGGGTAACAAAGAGGGTCTCCAAAATCCATAAAACAGGGCATGCTGTGTAGATAGTTTGATAATGGTTACATAATGTAAAATATTAAAATAATGTATGAATGTAAAATGGTGGTGGGAAAACGGACATTCGTACAAAAACTGTTTCTGCTGGCATGCTAATTGCTAACGAAAAAAAAAAGGAAAATAAAACACAGAATGAGAAAAGTCGTGTGTGAAGTCTGGGAGTAAAGGCAGAGAGAGATCCAGAAGGACCTCACTGATCAGGGCCACAGCATTTCTTATTTACACACACACACACACCAAAACATCTCTTATTTACCAGCTTACGTCTGCACTATTTATGGGGCACTGGGGAGAGGCACAGAAGAGAGGAAGAGAGGAGAGGGGCTAAAATATGCATAGGGGCTGGTTCTTCTGGGACAGACGGGGGGAGTCGGAGAGAGGGCGGAAGACAGAACTAGATGGAGGGAGAGAAACAGGAAGAGAGAAAATTTAAATGGTGGTATGATGTGTAAGAGATGGATAGAGAGGTGAAAGCAGGTGATGGAGAGGGTGCATGCAGAGGGAGAGACGGAGATGGAAAGAGGGACTGAAAGTGCGCAATCAGGGGGGAGAGGGGATGATGCAGCGACGTGTCCATGCAGCAGTGACCCGTGGGTGGGTGTGTGTGTGTGTGTGTGTGTGTGAGGGAGAGAGAGACAGAAAGAGCGAGTGAGCCGGACATCATATGGCCCCCTCTGAGGGGTTGAAAGAGGCCAAAGCCTTTTCTAGCTGGCCATCCATCCGCACCTCATTAAAACACACACAAATTACCCC
Organism: Gadopsis marmoratus; assembly: GCA_036023855.1. Classification (NCBI taxonomy): domain Eukaryota; kingdom Metazoa; phylum Chordata; class Actinopteri; order Centrarchiformes; family Percichthyidae; genus Gadopsis; species Gadopsis marmoratus. The sequence goes on along the minus strand of JAVQJF010065428.1, from coordinate 16,113 downwards.
ATTCCACTTTCTCTGGCAGATGCATGCGCGCACACACACACTCTCTCTCTCACACACACACACAGTCACACACTCTCGATAACAGCTAGCAGTGGCATTAACCTCCATGGTTGTAGCTCTTCATCTCCCCCAGTCAGCCTTTCTGTCTAGCCCACTTAGAGAGCCCTCCCATGGGGCAATGGAGCTGTGGCAGGTCGGGCTCGGGCTGCAAGTTTTCTCACACACACAGACACACACACACACACACACACACACACACACACACACACACACACACGGGCCAGGACCAAAGAGTAACAAGATGGATATAGCCACAGTGCAGCAGCCAAAGAGGAAAAAAGTGGAAGGAGCGTAGGGAGGAAAAAAGTTGAAGTGAGCTCAACTTAGCTGAAAACAACAGAATGAAACTCATCTGACCTGCCCAAACTCAGCTGAGTTAATATATGAAGAAAATTAAACTGGTTTGTATTGACAAAAGGTGAATCAATTCTTCATTTCTTTAAGTGTTTTGGCATTGTTACACTTTTTAAAAGTGTTTTTACAATATACACTGTGTAGTGGGTCTTCCTGTGACTCTACTCTGATACCTGAACTTTACTGTACATTGTATAAATGTGAGGGAAAAGTAAAAGCAGACCAAGCCAACAGTTATGTAGGTCTGCAAGTTCTTTTGGGTCCAAACATAACACTGATTTATCCAACTGATTATTACAATTCATCAGGCAATAAAGATGTCGTGACCTGGTCAGACAACAGGGGAGGAGTCATCTGGGATGGAGGGTATGTAGAGGGGGTGTGTGCGTTTGTGTGTGTGTGTATAGAGGTGAGAGTAGGAGTGTGTGAGGTGTGAGTGGTCTGTGTGTGGACATTAACCGACAGGGTCCAGCAGTCACCCTGCTGTTAAATGGACTGGCCAGCCATATGCCCACCACCTCCGGCCCTACATCACTGCCACTTTGTGTGTGTGTGTTGGTCTGTGTGTGTGGTGGCTGGGGAAGGTTTTTGTAAATTCAAATAATCCCTCATTTCTTAAATAGGATTTCTATCATTTTCTGACTTTCTTTGACTAAATCTCTGTTACCAACAGCCTGCATAGCTGCCTCTCTTCTAATTATGTACCAGTCGAATATAGAGTGAAAGCCTTCTGCCAATATCAACCAAACAACTGAAAAGGCATCAATATTACTGGCTGCAAACTCGACAAGGAAGATTTATTGGACAAAATAGAGAGACGCTGAAAAGAAATAGTCAAAGAGAACAAGAAGCAGGAAATGAAGGAATGGATAGAGAGATCAGATACTACGATTCCCTATATATTTTCAGTGCTTGGACCAAAAGTTCAAAAAAGTAGAAAGCAATCCCAGATATCCTATGTCAATAAGCGTGGACATATTGTATTCACAGACTGTGTTCAACATGGTGTATGCAGGTAAAACATCACACCAAACAGTTTGTTCTGCCTTTCAAACACGATGATATCTGCGGTGATTTTGCAGACTCCACATAAAGATAGATTACAGATTTTTTTTTTAAGTAATCAATTATTCATATTTTCATCTGTGTAGTGGAATTGTAAAACACACAACCCAGAAAATGTATCATAGTTGTACATACTCTCAGTGCTCTGCTAATGAGACATGTTGATCAGTTTGGCATCTATCTGTGGCTCGTAGGGTTTGCACCTGTCCTGGTTGACAGTGTCAATAAATTCTCTTCAAAACAGAGCCACACATATGTTTGTATTTCTGCACATCACAATTAATCATGAGCCCAGAAGTAGCATTCCTCACTAGCTGGAGAATTTTCCAAGTTTTGTAGTCAGTTCAAATAAACTGGAGGCTTTCACACAATCTTCTACAGCAACTATGCCGTCTTTCAACATACACCTCTAGTCAGCGTGGCAGGCAAACAGCATGAGGAAAGTTACAGATTTCACCTTTAACAGCAGCTGATGTTTGACCTGCCGATTTTTCAGGTCACTAGTCTGGTGTCAAAGGGGCACAAGAGACGAGGAAGAGGAGAAATGGAGGAGGACAGGAAGGTTTACATCATCATCACAGACCTGGCCACAGCTGGCCCAGGACCTACTCTTGGGTGACTTATATCCTCTCTTGTCTTTCATACGCACGCACGCGCACACACACACACACACACACAAATGTGCCTGGACCCTAATGACATGAAGCTTGCCAGAACCCTGCTCAGACCTCATGAGGAGAGATGGAAAGAGAGGGACACAGGAATGGAAAGAGGGTGGAGGGAGGAATGCAGAGATGTGAACAGTAAATATGGGGATTCTGTAAAATGATGTACAGTAAGCTGGGATGGATGGAAGGACGTACTAAGGAAGGTTACTGTATGTTGAGGGATACAGGGAGGGAGGAGTGTAATTACTGAAAGTTGAACAAAAGGGTGCCAGAAAATAGGTTATACTTTCTGGGTTTAGAATATTAGTAAACTACACTTGAGTCTCCATGGACACACAGTCCACTTACTACAGTGGCTGCACACAATCCGTTTCCTAATTTATGCCAGACAAGAGCTGCACACAGACAGGCAGAGGTATAATTAAGGTGATGTACCTGTAGTTCTGTCTGGAAGAAGAACTTCTGAGGACACTGGGAACAGTCGTAGATCTTGTCTTCCTGGCCGTGGACGGCAAAAATGTGCTGCTGGAGCTTGTTGGCCTGCACAAACACTGGAAAAGGAACACATACAGCACGGGTTACACAGCATTTATTAGAGGAAGTCAATCAGCCAATCCTTAAAGGGCTTAAGCACAGGTTAGGGTAAAAAAAATAAATAAAGCAAAGGAAATGAGCTCAAGGGGATATTCCAGTTGAGATTTGCCTATTAGGCAAAATAAGAGATGAATCTGAATTGTTGTGGGGGTGTCTGCAGCTGGGGCCAGTAGTGTTGTGCCAAATTCGAGGCAACAACATTTTCAGCAGTTTCAAACTGGATTGGCTCGTTTTGGGATCGAGGCTACAGTACATATAGCTTTGTATTACTGAACAGCAGATTCAGAATTAAACTAGACACATCATGTCTCAGATCCAATCTACTGTCTGTTTGCAACTGGACAGTTACAATGAAGACTGCAAGATCAGTACTAGAGGAGCTACTCCTGTAGCACTAGAAAATAAACCAAATGGCAGCTGAGTTCTCAATGCAAATAACGCCCACACACAAAACACGAATGAAGGGCTGACTGGAAAGGAGGGAATATATTGGATAGAAAAGACAGAAGGGAGCAAGAGAAAGAAGGAGAGGAGACAGGAAGAGCTATCCTCAGCAGACCTTGTGATATTTATCAATAAATTATCTCTTCTTTTTTTAACTTCCGCTCCAGTGTTGTCTCTGTTTTGTTTTTTCTCTTTCTTTCTACCCCTTTGTTTCAGTAAACTTTTGGTTTTCACTGTGAGTGTGTATGTGTTGAATTATTAAGCCTCCCCATAGGAGTGGTGCCCATCTTACTAATTCATAAGCCACCAAGGAATAGAGTTAAAGTTTAAAGTGTTGCTGTGTACCGGGGTGGGGGTGGGGGGTGGCAAACTCAACAACTGAGGGAGGGAAAGAGAGTGATGAAGTGACGGGGGGAGAGAGCGCGTATGGGGATAGAGAGTCAAGAGATGGGAGGGAGGGAGGGAGGGAAGGTGCAGACTTAGTTTCTGGTAAAATACTGTAGGTGTTGAGTGAAACACTGAGCACCACAGGCCTAATTTGGTCATCCAGCTTTTTGTTTGGGTCCTCCAGTGGATTTCAGAGGTATAAGGTACTTCATATTTGCCCTGTTTGGAGGTATTATTGCATGAACTTTTGCACACGCAGAGTTTTGTCAGTACTTCTGTAGCAGCAGCACCCTGCTGGAATATTACTCCCACAGTTAGAAATGCTAAAACAATCAATATTCCTAATGTGATTTTACTGTAAAGCCCCAAACCAAAAACCTTTACAGCCATTACAGCACATTTACTCTATGTATCATGATGCAGGGAGAGCCATTTCTGAGCCACAACATGTACTGGAGCTGATGCCTGGGGATTTAAGTGCAATTCCACCTGCAATATTAACCTCTTCTTGCATTTTTACTGAATTAAGTGATAGTGCGACCAGTTTGGTGTTTGGAGAGTATTATATTTTGTTTCAGTCTGGGGACTTAATAAAAAACGTACAATCCTGCCTGGCACGGTAAGGGTTCATATTCAGAATAGAAAAGATAACAGAATACAAATGAATTAAAACACAAAGCAAAACAGTATATTCATTTAGCACTAGTGTAAGACTGTGTATAGTAGCCTATATTTCATCTGTCATTTACAGTGCTGTGAAAATAGATATATGCAAGAGCCCTTATTTCCACACTGCTAATGTTTTGTTATTGTATACTAGAGTGTGTGTGTGTGTGTGTGTGTGTGTGTGTGTGAGTGTGTGAGTGATTATTCAGGCCAATTCTATGTCCATGCCCTGCAGTTTGTGCATGTATGTGTGCCAAGTTGTTGTCATGCTTCTGTGTACAGTATGCATCTCCATGTTTCTGTCCATTTTATACGCAAAGCAGATAGGGCATAAGTGAGTAGGAGTTATCTGTGCTAGTGTCCTTGAAGGTGAATGTATGTGTGTGTGTGTGTGTGTGTGTGTGCGTGTGCGTGTGCGTGTGTGCGTGTGCGTGTGTGTGCGCGTGTGTCTCTCACCTGTGAAGCAGACGGGACACTTGAAGGTACCTCCCATGCCTTCAAAGCTGTGCTCTATCAGGTGGCAAAGCAGCTTGGCAGGTGAATCAAACATCTGGTTACACAGCTTGCACTCGTGATTGATGCCCTCCTCTGCAAATGAGAGACAGACACGCATGTGTAGGCTGGATTTAGCAACGTGAAAACACGAACACATGACATCATTGTAGAACATTAATACAACACTCACGACTGATGTCTTATGTGCATCAGAAACTGTCGAGACACTGCGAGACAGTGGCATATAATATACTGATGTGTGTGTATACATACATACATACATACATACATACATACACACACACACACACGCACATGAACAATGCATCTGGTTCAGCAACCATTGCAGTGCAATACAGAAATTAGTGATGTTATCATCTACACCTGTGCTTGGTAAATATGTCTTGTTTAAAAGGTCAATTTAACATTAGTTGCACTCCACATTTCCCCCTGGTCATATCCAGTGTAAAATTTTATACTAAAAATATTTTATTACCAATGAAAATAATTACATAATCTAAGCAATGTCCTTTGTTTCTGAAATTGTATGACAGTTTAGGGGTAAAAGAAAAAAAAATCCCACTCTGTTGGCAAACGTTTCAGTGTAATTTGAAAAACTATTATTTTAAGGCTCAGATACAGATCAGTTGAGTTGTTAAGACAGACATTATGATATTGGTTGCATCATACACTACCCTCCTCTCCCCTGCTGCATGCTTTCCTTTCATTTTTCTTTCTCCCTCTTCCACTCCCCCAACACTCGCACACACCAATCCCAGTGCCATGTCCACCCCAACTGGTAATTGCCTGTCCTCCCCACTGGGGCTGAGGATGATCTAGCCTTCCTGTAGACATCCTTCCTTCCCTCCCTCTGTCCTCGTTATCCGTCCTCCCCCACTGCAGTCACTCATCCATCCCTCACAGTGCCCATTCCTCCCTCCATGTCCCCTTATCGTCCCACTTGGTCCATCACTTGCTGATTAATTTGTGTGGGCTCCAATTCAAACCCCTCACCCCTTGTTACCTCTCTTCACATATACTATACTTCCTTGCCCTCTTTTTTCCCCAGGTGTCTCTGTCCATACCTATACTTCTTCAGGCTTTGTCATACTTTATAGAAATAATTTTATGTGGACACAACTCCTGTGATCAATTTCTCTTTTTCAGATGAAAATTGACATGACATGAGTAATGGAGGACTTAATCCGGGCTGCTGGTGTATACAGTAGCTAAATGATTTTACACGTCACATGTTGTCATTGCATCATAAGTCTCACTATTGTGCAAGCAGTGCGTCAGTGTTAATAAGTAATGAGCACCTATCCATGAAAGAGATGACGGAAATTGAACAATGAGACCAAGAGAGATGACATCGCATTCAAATTTGATGAGTGTCCATAACCCAGCCTCTGTCGTTCCTTGTTATTCTCACATTATACCAATGTTTGTGTGTGTCTGTGTCTATTTAAAGAAGGTGTGAGTGACATCACCCACCATCACAGCACCCATGGTGAAAGGCCAGATGAAAGGTGGGCGTCATAAATACACACGCATAGAAACACACACACACACACGTACCCCTTGACGATCAGGTCTCCCGCCTGTTGTTCTTATCGCCATTGTACCATACAGGACTAATGCCCCAGTTGCCCACACACACACACACACACACACACACACACAGCGTGGGGCCACACACACACACACACACACACACACACACACGCACACCATAGGACTGTACAGCCCGGAGACATCAGATGGTGTCTTCTGCGGGCCAATCTGTGACCCCTTGTGGAGTTGCGCTCACACACACTAACGCATACAAACATGTATACACACACTGACTCAGAGATACACACAATCTGTCCTTTTCCCTTTTTGTCATTTATCTCATTCCCTGTAAGTGTGTATGTACAGACACAGACACACACACACACACATTTCAACAGTCTGCAGAACTTCAGCTGCAGAGCTGCAGGGGATCGCAGGGTTAATAACGTCTTCAATCATGCATCCATGACACCCATACTGACTAATACACACACACACACAAAGATTCCTATCTCTGTTTGCCTCAAAGGCCGACACAAGGGTGCCCTAATCCCGTCTCAATAGCTGTGGGGGAGTGTGTGCGTGTTTGTGTGTGTGTGATGTGGGTGCCACATGGGCTTATATGGATGAGATGGTATGCTCCCGGTCCCCCAAAACATCCCCTGTCCCCCCCCCCACACACACACACACACACACACACCTCAAAGGCTGCTAGGTTGTGTGGGGCGCCAGTGTGTCCGCGACATACTGCGAAAGATAGAGGTTCATTATCATTTACTAGGAGATTGAAACAGCAGGAGAGAGTCACATGGAGCGAAGCACACAGAGAGAAAGAGGGAGAAAGACATGGAGTGTACAACACTACCACTTTCATCAATTGTCATGTTTCATATTTTAATTATCATGTAAGTATTCCTTGTCTGAACAATGAATTTCCTGAAGAGAGAAAATTATTGTTTCAACGGAACAGAAGCAAAAGACAGAACTGAGAGAAAGAGATACAGAAGGCACAGACAGAGACAGAGGGTGAATAAGTAAGTAGTAATGCCTATGCTTCAGTGATCTCAGTGTGTGTATGTTTCTGTGTGTGTGTGTGTGTTGGGGGGGTCTCTGTAGAAAGCACCTTAAAAGCTCTTGCCCTCAGTAGGGGTGACGCTCTCTTAAGAAGTTGCCTCGCACTCTCCCACGCGGCCAGGATCAGACAAAGTGGTCAAACAGCAGCTACCTTTACATGTGCACAACGATGTGCCGATTAGACCCTGACATCCTCACTGGTCTGACAAAGTTACTGCAGGTAACAAATCACCAACTGCACACATAGCAGTTAATCACATTTATAGAAAAGTGGCTGGCTCTTATTAAAGCAAATGAAACTGAGGCGTTCCATATAAAACTCCAACAATGCACAATGCATATGCTGTTATGCTTTACTCAGACTTTATATATTATAGATTCTATTCTATATAACTAGACCAAAATCAAAAGTCTACTGCTGTCGATCATAAAACTATATCTGGGTACATAAAAATAAAAATCCGGTGGGTTCGAACATAATTCATTTTCTGTTGTTCATTTCAGCGCTTATCTTAATGTTTCATCAGCATAAAACATTTTCTTTTCCTGTGTGCGGGAGAATGTGCAAGCTTGTGTCTGGAGCACCACACACAGATGACGTAAGCCTTTACAAAAGAAACTTTAGAAGCTAATTAACGGCCAATCAATTGTGTGGCTCCAGATGAAAAAAGACTAAACTACAGTGAGCGAGGGAACGAGAGAGAGAACGAGAGAGAGAGAAAGAGAGAGAGAATTGAAGGGAAAACAGTGAGGTGCAGAGAGATAATTGGGCTGTCCGGAACAAGGGCATGGAGAGAGGCCTCCTACCCCTCTGTGTGTGTGTGTGTGTGTCCCATGAAAGAGTTCTCTTTTCTGACAAATACATTGTTTTGATCAGTGTGTGTGGGGACCGCAGTCTCTGTATGCTGTCCCCCTCTGAGACCAAGTCCGTGAGTGTGAGCGCGTGTGTGTATATGTGACCCATAGTGAGATGACAGAGTCGTAGAGCATCCTGCCGTTACGCTTTGTCTCACAGAGTGTATTTGATCCACCAGCACACGCACGTACGCCCACACACACACACACACACACACACACACACACACACAACCCTGGGAGGCCTATGCTGGGACAGAGAACACAGGGGAGGGAGAGAGAGTGAGAGAGACAGAAAGAGAGAGAGGGGCAGGGTGAAGGTTAGGGCTGTGAGTTTGTTACCACACAACAGAAAAGCTTTTTTAATGCACATCAAAGTGAGTTGGGGAATATTTTATGCCTCTATGGTAGAATGCTTTAAATTGTAAACCTTGTTCATGGGGTATGCTGGGCACTAATTTGGATAATGAGCATGCAAACTTTGCAAAAACTTGTGTCCTGCTCCCCCTCTCGTTTTTACATTGGTAATTCTTTAAAAGACCAAATATAATACAGAGCTTTCCATATGACAGAAAGAGCATTACACAATGAGCATTTTGAGCAATCTGATTAGTCAAAGCATGTTCCAGCTGTGCTGACAATTCCCATAATACACAGCTGGCTGTTCTTTATTGGTTGCTATGCCAACTCTTGTGGTAACCGAGGCCCTAGTTAAACATTTTTATGACATAACACCTGACCATGAAATTTGTGTTTATGTAGCCTTACAGAAGGACAACACTCAACTGTGTTCACCATTGTCTGAGTCCTGCCTGCAATTGTCAACATGAACAGACAAACAAGTAACATCGTTCAAGCAACATATCAGAGAGGGAAGCAGACAGAAACAGAACCAGATGGGGAGAAGCAGGTTTAAATATGACAGAGGGAGAGAGCTCGGACCGACTCCAAAGCTATGGTCCTTCTTAACTGAGAAATGGATGGAGCCCCACACATACACAGGTAATTGGTGAGTGGCTGTTGCGCATATGTAGAATTTCTGATGAGGTTTCACCTCAGAGAGAGAAAGAGAAAATATTGGAGGAAAAGAGGAAACAGAAACAATGTGAGGACAGAATGTAATGTAGTGTGTGTGTGTGTGTGTGTGTGTGTAAGAGAATGGAGGCAGGAAGGACGGAAGACACACAGATAGAGGGAAGTCCATACTGCAGTCAGACTCATCATAGCAATTCTGCTATAAATACTGTTACACACACACAGCCTGATTGCTCATGCTCTCCCTCAGTCTCATTCTCTCTCGTTACCCTCCTCTCTCGCTCTGCTAATTGACCAGAGGAGAGGGACCAGGACCAGGATTCATGCTGGCCTCATCACAGACCCCTGCAACATGCAGCAGAACATAAATGAGCTCCCTGGTTTGTGTTGGGGGACGGATCCCATACACACATATATGCACACACACACACACACACACACACACACCTCTTAACCCATTCTTAGTCTTGGCTGGGAAACTCCTTTGGGTGTCTGTTCCCCATAAGCCCCAGCCCCCCACCCTCCCTTCCTCGCTCTGCATCTGTATGGGCTGCTGGGTGTCCCACGGGTGTCTACCCCCCATTACTGCCCTTCCATGTGCCTGTCAACCCCCTCCATCGCCAAACTATGTGAGGCTACGTGTGTGTGTGTGTGTGTGTGTGTGTGTCTGAGAGTGTGTGTGTGTTTGGTCCCCTGTGCCGTAGAGGCCGTAAACCAAGCCATGCGATTGATGGCGAGGACAAGGGAGAGGTAGCAAGAGAAAGAGATGGAGGCAGAGAAAGAAAGAAAGAGAGAGTGGGCCCCCCCCCCACTCTCTCCCCTGGTGGAGTGAGGGATGGAGTGAGGGATGATGGGAAAGGCAAAGTGAGAGCAACAGAGGCGTTGGGAGAAAGAAAGAGTGCAGCAAAGAAGAGAGCAGTGGACAGAAGGAGGAGGAGTATACACCTCTCTGGGGGGCTCGCTCAAGGTGTGTTTCCATGGCAACCAGGGGTGGGGGGGTTGATGCGGGAGGGAGTGAGCTTGACCCATTGGTAGTGTGGGGGCTGGAGAATATACACACACTCACATTCATGCACACACACAACCTGCTGCAGTGCTGGAGGGGTCCCAAGAGTGCCCCCACCTTTATTCACCCTCTCCCTCACACACACACACACACACACACACACACACACACACACACAGAAAGAATGCTGCAGTGCTGAGGTCCCGCGAGTACCCAACACCCACACACACATTCTCCCTCCCTCCTCTCATCTTCCATTTTCCCTCTCTGTTTCTATCACTCTGTGATGTAATTGTTAATATTTCCATCAGTCGTTTACTTCTTATCTACTGTGTGGATTTTTAAATTTAGTTGACTGAAGTTGAGTTGTGGAGTTAAACCCCTTTTATACTGAAGAATCTTATATGTTGCGCTCTACTGAAGCAACCTGCTTTTGAACAATTAATTTCGGTCTACTGTGCGAGGTTAATCTGTGGTCATCTAGTTCACATAAATTCCAGTCTGCAACTTTAATTCCATCTCTGCTTAGCCACAGAATCACATAATGTAAACTAAAACCCAAATAAAGTTTCCGTTTCACTTTAGTTTCTTGCAGGCCGTTTCAGTGTGTTTGTCAGTTACATAAATGTTGTTTAAACATCAGTAACATTCTCATCCCCACAGAGTTGCCTGTTCGCCAAAGCCGAGTTGTATCCATCCCACATCAAAGCCAGGTAAGCTGGGAGGTCATGGCAGGTCGGACAACATATAGTTACCGTTTATACTGACGTTAGATGCAGGTAACTGATATCACTGTACTGGTCTGAAAGGGGTGTAAAAGAAGGGATGACAGACAGTGAAGTTCCCACCCTGTGGTCAAAAATGCTTTTAAATACATGGAATGCAACTGTACCTCAGTAGGCGGCAGCAAAGCTGCAAAATGCTGCACATCTTATAGATGAAAATACCACAAACATATAAAGGTTAGAAGAGCAGACTTTGTAGCTTTAAACATAAAAGAGGCTCTGTACTTTACCCTATACAGCTGCAGCTTTTGGCTTCTCAGTTGGCAGATGGGTACACGAGACTCCAGTGTTCAGTACAGTCTATAAAAAGTTACCTACACTCATTCATTAAACCTTTCAAGAGGGTTAGTGATAGTAATCCACCATACCAACAGAAAGGAAAATGGCTTTACTGGATACACACAAAGGGTTTTCAAGGGAAGTAAACTGTACCATAATTCTGAAAAAAATAAATAAATACTGGCTACATTCCTTGTTTGCACATCTGACATTATCCTGTAATAAATATTTCCAGTAGAAACACTCACACACACACACAAATAGACACACTATTGGCAGACAAGGGCAGCATATGGTGATAACCAGTTTGTGTTTGTGTGTATAATGAAAGGAAGCACAAATTGAGCATATTTGTATGGTGCATATGTGCATGTGTGTCTTGGAAGAAGACTATCTGTGTGTGTGTGTGTGTGTGTATATAGCAGCTTGGATTTTCCCTATCAGATTACATAACAGTAGGAAGCTGGAGCGCTCTGTCCTGTAGAAGCCAAATGCCTTCTTACTTACACACACACACACATCATTATCATCTCTCTCTCTATCTGGTTATTGGTTATTTAAGGGATACAATTACATTATGAGTTAAATTTTTAATCACAAGTGCAACCTTCCACCTTTGGTGGGCAGTGCTTATAGGTTTATAGCACCACACACACACACAATAACAACTAAATGATTTGATGGTTTAAACATGACTGCCTGTTTACCACATATAAGAATTAATGAAAAAGTGTTTTTTTTTATTATGAAAAAAAAAGAATAAAAAATGCATAAGATATAAAAACAGACAAACATGAGGTGTATGACAGATGTGTGGATGCATTAATAATATTTTCTTCATTTTATACACAATCTTGCTGAGATTTGAGGGCCACAACAATTCTGGATGCAACTTTACAAATACAATAAATATGGTATAAAGGCATTTCTTGATAAAAATGTTACCTCCTGTATCTACTGTAGCTTGACAATGCAGTGAATAATTACAGTACAATTTCAAATATATTCACGTTAGTTATTCTTTTCTCCAAATAAATGGCTTAATTATCATGGTTCAACTGGGGGTTTGTTAAAAACCTCTCTCATCGTCTCAGAGCTTGTATTGATGTCTGATTTGAATGTTAGACGGTGGGCTGTAAAGCTGTGCCTAGTGGCATCTCCAAAGCCCCCAAATCACAGCAATTAAATTTGTAAGTAAAACTTTATCACAACTGACAAGATTAATGGTGTAAACTACAAAAACAAAACCCGGGTGAAACAAAAAAAAAAAATGACAGTTTAGCTGGGATCTCAACTGCAAGAAAATACAGAACAAGGCTCAGAATAGCAGGAAGCAGGTGGATGCTGTAACATCACATGCAAGTGCATTTGGACACACGCATTTTTTTGTTTACAACCACGAAACACACACCGACACAGAATGTTCAGTGTCATCTGGAGAGCACTTGACTGTAACAACGAGCAGCTGACATGTAAGTCTTGTATTATCATACGTAATGAGACTTTAATTAATATTCAAACTGGAGAGCTGCACATATTATCGCTCTGGCCTTGGAATCATCGCTCAGGACTTTCACAGAAAAATGGGGAATTACCGTTTCCTCCAATAAGCACACGGTAAGTCAGTAACGCACACACGCGCTCACACACACACACACACCTCTTTTTAGCTCGTTAGCAGGGATGAGAGTAATAAATGCAGAGTATATTTGTGTTTAGAATCTTAATTGAAAGCTTGAAAGTGGCCAGGAGGGAATAAGCCTAATCACTGTGTGTGAATAAACCATCAAAAACACACACACACACACACGACAGACAGATAGACACACACACACATAAGCTTGCCACTCCCTAGGATAACATTCAAAACTGAAGTACCTCTCTTTTTCTACTCATCCATTCCTTCCCTCCATCTCACCTCCTCCTTTCCTCCTCCTGTTTCTTTACACACTCACTCCATTCTCCCATCTGTTTTCATATGTAAAACAGAACTACAGCCCCCTGGATGCACATCAAAAGTGTGTGTGTGTGTGCGTGTGTGTGTGTTAATCTGTTCGTGTGTTGATACTGGCTAAAACTATAGACATCCACAAGGAGTTATAAAAAGCATTTATGGTGGGTCAGGGCATGCCCTAATTAATTACAGGTATTTTTATTTTTACTACAGGTGTACAGGTTTTTCATTCAGGCATTCAGTATTGTTGTGAAATTATCTTGTGTTTTCCACGGGATAGAGGACATCTACAAAGTTTAATTATTAGCCTGCAATTCACAAACCATAGACAGAAGCCAATTCAGAAAAAGACTGTCAAATACTACTTGAATATAGTAGGATTGAAGATGGATTTTCTTTTTACTGAATTTTGAGTAAGGTTGACTGGACAATCTAGTTGCAACTTGCACTTAAAGGTTACTTTACAGATGAAAAAAAGTTGTACGCAGACACACATTTGAAGGAGACCGAAGAAGAAAGACTTTTGAAAACCAGATTTAGGTGTAAGGTTGATCAAACCTGCGAGCCCCCCACACACACAATCACCCACCCAGGTTAGCAAGCATGTCTGTATTCAGGGCTAATCACCACGGCAACTATAATCAAGGCTCTGATCTAGTTGTCAAGGTGATGGAGAGAGGGTCACCCCTGACTGTCTCTCCCTTTCTTTGAATGACTAAATCACACGGTCTGGAAACAACTGTTACTTATATTCTCATTATTTTCTGTAGGGATGGATATTAAAGTTTTTACGACAATGTGTTAAACGAGGAAAGACACGGATAGAGAAAGGTAGGGAGGGAAAGAGCAGAGGTGTGCCGTTCGTTTTTGGCGCAAAATCTAACAGATATGTGTGAGTGTGTTTACCTACCTCTATCTAATCCTATCCTGCTGTTTACTACTGATGTGTGTGTGTGTGTGTGTGTGTGTGTGTGTGTGTGTGTGTGTGTTTCTTTAATCTGTTCTCCCAGGGGGAGTCAGGGGGAGCTAGCAGGCTTATCCCCGCTGCATCTTCCAAATACCACTAAAAAGCCAATCTCCATTCCACAACAACAACAACATTAACACAAACACACACGAAAACTGGAGAGAGAGGCCTGAGAGACGTGCTTAAGTTTCTATTCACCAAACGGTTAACTCCACCCCAAAAGCACACCACCCCACAAACACATGTTGTCATATGCAATCACATGTAGTAAAGTAGCTAAAATAGATTTCTACACTCTGAGTGTTCTTAAAATAGCGTGTTACAAAATACTTTACACTTCACACTTTACAAATACAAATACAATTAATCTCGTCTCCTGACTGGACTGTGTCTCCCAGGTTGAAGGTAATTAACCCATTAAGAAAGTACTTTCCTAAACAGTCAATATGCAACACACCATCAATTTGCCCTGAATGAAAAAAGGTAAAAAATAAATAAATAACTAGGCATTATTATTGCAAACTACTAAACTGAAATGTGCAATTGAAACAATAAAAAACTTTAATACAGTACTGCATAGAACTAGCACTCTGTAATATATAGCGGCTTTCGTGTCCGTCCACATGTCCTTCTGCGTGACTATAAAACACAACCCCTAAACCTGACAGACGAAGAAGAGGGAAGAAGAGAGCAGGAAAGAGGAGAGGAGCGAAGCCAATAAGAGCACACAGCAGGATGCTAATAATGCAGCTCCAGCTGTACCAGTTAACCTGCAAACTGCCCATCTGGGCCCTGGGAGAGAGGAGATATATGAAGAGAGACAGAGAAAAAGAGAGCGAGAGAGATGAAGAGAGACAGACCATAAGATACAGGAAAGAGAGTAGAGATGGATCTAAAGTTTTGTCTAAGAAATATCAGAAAACAGTACAAAGCTAAACTGCATATGTTCTGTGTTGTTGCATGATAAATGACTTGTGGATTCTTAATATTAATGTTCTGTAGGTCAATGAAATGTTTTCAGCACTAATACAGAGATGAAATCAGGTGTCTGTCTCCATTTTGTCTTCTCCGTCTTCAGTTTTCACAATTACAACACTGTCATTTGTCCTCATGTTGCATCAGACAAAATATTCAAGTAATGGAAACAAAGCAATAAAAAAAACAAGCTAAAGAGAAAGGACAGTGAGAAAGATGGAGAGGGAGGAAACGGGCCACATCCTCAGCTGTATGGGGTGGACGAGTGGACACGTATCTAGACACACACACACACACACGCAGTAGGAGTGACCTTGGTCCAGCCCGTCTGTCCTCGCCCCCTGCCCTGGCCAGCTACATCCCCCACCGAGCAGGCCTGCCTGTCTCTCTCACACACACACACCACAGTGCCATACCAGGCCGTGCCAAACTGAACCACGCTGTGGTCATAGAAACAATACAACAAACAGACTAGAAGAGACCAGAATAGTAGGGCACAGCGTAGAAAAGGAATGGAAAAGTGAGGGGAGGCGAAAACCAGATTTGTTTTATTGATTCCAAAAACTCACACACTTCCAAAAAACACTCAACTTCAACACAAAGACACACAGCTAGCCAACTCTAACCCTCCCTAAAGCACAAATGTATCGCCTACACACACACACACACACAGACCGGTAGCATGCTAATGAAGACAGTAAATCACTACTAGGTCATGTGTGGAAAAGGCTGCCAGATACCTGCAACCATGGCTAGAGACCTCCCTCAGCCACACACTGTGTGTGTGTGTGTGTGTGTGTGTGTGTGTGTGTGTGTGTGTGTGTGTGTGTGTGTGTGTGTGTGTGTGTGTGTGTGTGTGTGTGTGGATGGGTGAGCAAGAGAGATTGAGGATGCCT